>PVKH010049664.1:0-10074 GCA_004027955.1 Chaetophractus vellerosus | reverse complement strand
GTTGAGCCCTGCCCCTCGGTGGGCGTGGTCTAAAGTATGGAAGGCTAGATAAGAGGAAGCAGAGATTTGGAGAAGCAGATTTGAGAAGCAGTTCTGATGCTGGAGTGAGCCGTTCGCCCGATAGTCTACAGCTGCCTTGTGGAGAGATGCAATGCATAGAAAGCCTCATGGTCTACAGCTGAACTCGTGAAGGAAACAGAAGCTAAGCCCGGAGAGAAACGCAGCCCCGGGAACAAAGGAATCCAAAAGCCTGAAGCCTGGAGACGTAGGCAGCCATCTTGCTCCAACACGTGGACTCTGGTATGGGAAGAAATTTATGCTTTGTGGCCTGGTAACTGTAAGCTTCTACCCCAAATAAATACCCTTTATAAAGACCGACCAATCTTTGGTATATTTCAAAAGGCACGCCTGTGGCTGACCAAAACAGTAGGTTATAGATTTAGGTAGTGTAATACAAACCCTAGGGTAACCATTAAAAGTATTCTAAAACACATAGAAATGGAAATGAGAAAGGGATCAGTCAGATACATCACAAATGATCAACTATCCAGAAAAGGGGGCAGCAAAAAGGAAAAGAGAGACAAAAAAGACATGACATATAAAACCAAAGAACAAAATGGCTGAAATAAGTACTGCCTTCACAGTAATAGCACTGACTGTTAATGGATTAAACTCCCAAAACAAAAGATACAAATTGGAAGACTGGATAAAAAAGCATAATCCAACTGTATGTTGCTTACAAGAAACATACCTTAGACCCAAAGACACTATTAGGTTGCGGGTGAAAGAATGGAAGAAGATAATTCATGCAAATAGTAACCAAAAGAGAGCTGAGGTAGCCAAACTAATATCAGACAAAATAGACTTTAAGTCAAAACCTGATTATAATTAGTTCATGTTAGAGAAAATTCCAGGACCAGATGGCTTTACGGGTGAATTCTATGAAACATTCCAAGAAGAATTAATATCAATGCCCAAACTCTTTCAAAATATTGAAGAGGAGGGAACACTACATAACTCATTCTATGAGGTCAACTTCGCCCTAATATCAAAGCCAGATGAAGATATTAAAAGAAAAAAAAATTTCTTCTTTCTCTTATGAATATAGATGCAAAAACCTTCAACAAAACACTAGCAAATAAAATCCAGAAGCACATTAAAAGAATTATGCACCATGATCAAGTGTGATTTATCCCAGGTATGCAAGGGTGGTTCAACATAAGAAAATCAATTTATGTAATATACTACATTAACAAAATGAAGGGGAAAACCCACATGATCGTCTCGATTGATGTAGAAAAGACATTTTACAAAATCCAGCATCCTTTCTGGATAAAGACACTTCAAAAGATAGGAATAGAAAGAAAACTTCCTCAATGTGATAAAGAGCATATAAGAAAAACTCACTGCTAACACCACACTCAATGGTGAGAGTCCGAAAGCTTTCCCTCTATAATCTGGGACAGCACAAGATGCCCACTGTCACCACTGTTATTCAACATTGTAATGAAGTTCCAGCCAGAGCAGTTAGGCAAGAAAAAGAAACAAAAGGCATCCAAATTGGAAAGGAAGAAGTAAAACTTTGGACTATTTGCAGATGATATGATCATATATAAAGTCCTGAAAAATCCACAACAAAGCTACTAGAGCTAATAAATGAATTCAGCAAAGTGGTAGGGTACAAGATCAATACACAAAAATCAGTAGTGTTTCTATACACTAGTAATGAACAATCTGAGGTGGAAATCAAGAAAATTTCCATTTACAATAGCAATTAAAAGAGTCAAATATCTAGGAATAAATTTAACCAAGGATGTAAAGGACTTATACATGGACAACTGAAAAAAAATTTTGTTAAAAGAAATTAAAGAACATCTGAACAAATGGACGGACATTCCGTGATCATGGATTAGAAAACTAAATATTGTTAAGGTGTCAATTCCATCCAAAACAATTTACAAATTCAATGCAATCCCAATCAAAATTCCAACAGCCTTTTTGAAGAAGTAGAAAAGCCAATCATCAAATTTATTTGGAAGGATAAGGGGTCCATAATAGCTAAAATCATCTTGAAAAAGAAGAATGAAGTTGGAGGACTCACACTTCCTGACTTTAAATTTATTACAAAGCTATAGTGGTCAAAACAGCATGGTACTGGCACAGGGATAGATATATAGACCAATGGAATCAAATTGAGAGTTCAGAAATAGACCTTCCTATTTATGTCCAATTGATTTTTGACAAGACTGCCAACTCCACTCAATTGGGAAAGACTAGTCTCTTCAGACTGGATACTAATATACAAAAGAATGAAGGGGACCTCTATCCCACACCATATACAAATATTAACTCAAAATGGATCAAAGACTTAAATACAAGAACCAGGATTATAAAAATCCTAGAAGAAAAAAATAGGGAAGCAGTTTCAGAATCTTGTATTAGGCAGTGGTTTCTTAGACTTTATACCTAAGCACAAGGAATAAAGAAAAAAAAATAGATAAATGGGACCTCATCAAAATTTAAAACTTATGTACATCAAAGGACTTCATTATGAAAGTGAAAAGACAACCTACTCAACAGGAGAACATATCTGGAATCCACTTATCTGAAAAGGGTTAATTTCCAGAATATATAAAGTAATCCTAAAACTCAACAATAAGAAGTCAAACATCCCAATTTAAAAATGTGTGAAAGACTTGTATTTTTCCAAAGAGGATATATAAATGGCCAAGAAGCACATGAAAAGATGCTCAACATTTCACATCAACTAGAATGGCTAATATTAAAAACAAAACAGAAAATTACAAATGTTGGAGAAATAGGAACACTCATTCATTTCTGTTGGGAAAGTAAAACAGTGCAGCTACTGTGGAAAAGAGTTTGGTGGTTCCTCAGAAAGTTAAGCATAGAATTACCATATGATCCTGCAATCCCACTTCTAGGTATACGCCCAGAAGAATTGAAAGTATGGGCTCAAACAGATATTTGCACACCATTGTTTATAGCAGTATTATTCACAATAGCCAAAAGATGGAAGTAGCCCAAGTGTCCATTAACTGATGAATAGATAAACAAAATGTGGAATATACATAAAAAGGAATATTATTTAGCCAAAAGGAATGGAAAAGATGACAACATGGATGAACCTTGAAGACATCTTATTGAGTGAAATAAACCAGACAAGAAAAGGATAAATATTGTATAATCTCACTGATATAAAATAATTAGAATAAGAAATTTCATAATATCAGAATCAGGGGTATAAGTTACCAGGGCTGGGTTGAGGGTAGAGAATGGGGAGTTTATGCTTGAGTTTTACAGTTTCTATTTGGGATGATAGAGAAGTTTTGGTAACGGATGGTGGTGATGGTAGCATAACTTTGTGAATGTAATAATAGCACAGAATTATATATGTGAATGTGGTTAAAAGGAGAAAATTTAGGTTGTATATATGTTACTGGAATAAAAGTTAAAAAACATAGGACTGTACAACACAGTGAACCCTATTGTAAATGATTGACTATAGTTAATAGTAAAATTATAAAAATGATCTTTCATAAATTGTAACAAATATACCACACTAATGCAAGGTGTTAATAATAAGATGGTATGTGGGAACTCTGCATTTCATGCATTTTATGCATGACTTTTCTGTAAGCCTATAACTTCTCTAATAAAAAAAAGGAGTAAGCTGAGAGAGCTCTAAACAGGAAAAACCCAAAGAACTCCTTTCAAAGACACATAATACTTAAACTTCTGAAAACTGAAGGCAAAGAAAACAATTTTGAAAGCAGCTAGAGAAACATGATACTTTTACCTATAGGGGAAAATCAATTCAAATGACAGTGAATTTCTCATAGGGGCCAGAACAAAGCGGCACAATATTTTCCAAGTGCAGAAAATAAAGAACAGTCATTAAGGGATCTAATATCCAGTGAAATATCCTTCACGAATAAAGGAGATATCAAGATATCCCCAGATGAAGGAAAACTAAGAAAATCTGTTACCAACAGAACTACTCTGGCTAAAGGACATGCTCTAAACAGAAAGGAAATTTTAAAAAGAAAGGAACAGAACATTGTGAAGGAAGAAAGAACCCAGTAAGTAAAAGTATGGGTAAATAGGGTAGGATTTCCTTCTCCTCTTGAGTTTTCTAAATTTTGTTTGATGGTTGAAGCAAATGTGATAGCACCTTCTGATGTGGTTCTCCAAGTATGTAAAGGATATATTTAAGACAATTATAAATCGGAAGATCGTAAGCAATGCAAAGGGATGTAAGCTTTCTGTACTTCACTTGAACTGGTAAAATGACAATACCATTAGACTGCTATAAGTAATGCATATATAGTGGAATACCTAGAGCAACCACTAAAAAATCTATATAAAGAGATATTCTCAAAATCACTGTGGATAAAACAAATCAGAATTCTAAAAAATGTTCAAGTAACCCATAGAAAGACAGGAAAAAGAAAACAGAAGAAGTAAAAGCAGAGAGAACAAACAGAAAACAAAAATAAAATGGGAGGGAAGTGGAAGTGGTTCAAGTGGTTGAGTTCCTGTTTACCATATGGGAGGCCCCAGGTTCGATTCCCAGGGCCTCATGGAGAAGGCAGGCCAGCCCCGTGTGGTGCGGTGAGCTGATGGCCCATGTGGTGAGCTGTCATAGCAAGATGATGCAACACAGGGAGACAAGCAGACACAGAAAAATGCACAGCAAATGGACACAGTGAGCACAAGCAGCAAGAGGGGGATTAATAAATAAATAAATAAATAAATAAAATGAATCATTAAAAAAGAAAAATAAAATGGCAGACTTAAGCTCTAAATGCTTATTAATGACATTAACTATAAATGGTCTAAATACATCAATTAAAAGACAGAGACTGGTAGAATGGATTAAAAAACATGACCTAAGTACATTGTGTCTATATGAAACATACTTCAGATATAATGATATTGTCAGGCTAAAAGTAAAAGTATGAACAAAAATACATCAAGCAAACATGAGTCAAAAGAAAGCAGAAATGACTATATTAATATCATATAAAGTAGAATTAAGAACAAAGAAAATTGGCGTGGATCCATGGAGTGGGCATCAGCTGTGGCATCTGCGCATGTGCACACGCCTGCATATAAGAGTCAGGGATGGGTGAGGGGTGAAGAAGGGGCTGGCCTTCGAGTAACAGTGAAGCAAGATGGCAGCTGCCGTGGTCTCAAGAGTAAAAGTCCCTTGCAATTTCTGACTGTTGGAAGAACTCAAAGAAGGCCAGAAAGGAGTAGGAGATGGCACAGCTAGCTGGGATCTAGAAGATGACGAAGTTATGACACAGGATGGACAGGGATGATAATTGAGCAATTTAGGAAAACTGAATATACAGCCTTAAAATATAATGTGAACCTCAATACCCAGAACACCCCCCTTTGTAGGATTTGTAACAAAAATTAATATGGATGGAGTTAATGGTTCTAATGGAGTGGTGGACCCAAAAGCTATATCAGTGCTAGCAAAATGGCAGAACTCATTTAGCATCAAAGTTTTTCTGCAAGAGTTTCAGTACCTAATGATGTCTAAAGAAAGTATGAAACTCCCTTAGCCACCTGAAGGACAGTGTTACAGCAATTAATCAAAAAGATTGCCCTCACCCCATCCCATTCAATTTAAGCAGTCTTCATTTTCCTCAGTAGTAAATTTTCTAGATATGTCTTGTAGACCTCAAAGTACTGGAAAGGAAGCCCCCATTCAAAAGTATTTTATCTTAAGATACTGTAAATGATACTAATTTTTTTGTCCATTTGAAATATATAATTTATGCTATAACCAATAAATAAATAAATAAATAAATAAATAAATAAATAAGAGTAAAGAAAATTACCATACACAGAGAGGGACATTCTATAATGACAAAAGGGTCAATCTATCAAGAAGACTTAGCAATTCTAAATGTGAATGCACAAAAAACCAGAGTTGCAAAATAAATGAAGTAAAAACTGATAACACTGAAAGGAAAAGTAGAAAAAATCCACAATTATAGTTAGAGACAACAATTGCTAGAACACCTAGACAGGAAATCAGCAAGGATAGGGAACCCAACAGCATATCAATCAACAGGATCTAAGGGACATTTATAGAACATTACACCCAACAACAGCAGATTACATCTTCTTTTCAAGCGTGCATGGAACCTAGACAAAGGTAAACCATATCCTGGGCCATTAAACAAACTTAAAAAATCTAAAAGAAATGAAATCATACAGAATGTGTTCTCTGATCATAAAGTCAGTCTAGAAATCAATAACAGAGGGATAACTGGAAAATCCCCAAACACTTGGAAACTAAACAACATTCTTGTAAATAATCCAGAGGTCAAAGAGGAACTTTCAAGGGGAATAAAAAAATAAATTGAACTGAATGAACATGAAAATACAACATGTCGGGGGCCAGCTGTAGCCCAGTGGATAGGGCACCGGTTCACCACATGGGAGGCCCCGGGTTCGGTTCCCAGGGGCCTCTCCAGGTGGGCAGACCGCCTTGAGAAAGGTAGGCTGCCGTGGGTGGGGCAAAAAGCCACTGCGGGCAGGGCAAAGCTGCCACGGGCAGGGCAAAGCCACCCGTGAACAGAGCAGAGCCACCCATGAACGGAAGCAGAGCCGCCTGCGCGGTGAGCTGACTCGGCGCATCACCACAGCGGGGGGAGACAGAGCAGACACAGAAGAACACACACACACACACACAAAAAAAGTTGAACAAAGCAAGAGCAGGCAGAAAGGGGGGGATATGTAACAACAACAACAAAAAGAAAATACAACATGTCAAAATTTGTGGGACTACAGCTAAAGTGGTGCTGAGGGGGAGATTTATAGTAATATATGCATATATTAGTAAAGAGAAAATATATACACTAAAATCAATAACCTTAGCTCCCACCTCAAGGACCTAGAAAGAGAACAAAATAAACCCAATGCCAGCAGCTAGTATTACCTCGATATCAAAACCAGATAAAAAACAGCACAAAAAATAAAACTACATGCCATGAATATGGATGCAAAAGTCTTCATGCCCCTATTTACTCTAAATGCAATACTGATTAGTGAGTAACATATCTAAGGTTTTCATGACTGTTCTAAGGTATATTGAAAATAATTTATTAGAAATAGTTAAAGTATAGAGAAACAGTGAAATAGTAAATATTTTATGTATAAAATAAATTTGAGCAGACTCAAAGTTATTGGCAATAATGACAGACAGAGTTCCTTGAATTCAGGTAGCTTTCTTTGGGGAGGAGGTTAGGAAGAATAGGGAGGAACTGGAGCTCATATAACCGGGTCATCAGGATTAACCCTGGACAAGTCCACAGTGGATCCAACAGGGGAAAATAATTTCTCAGGCATGGCAGCCAAAAAAGTCTGAGAGTCAAACTGCCACGGGGTATTATTGCCATTAACCCTCCCATTTCCTTCGGGTATAGTGAAATAAAGAACAAAATAAAATGTGAAAGTTAGCAAAATAAAAACCCTGGGTGGCCAGTTTTTAGCACAAGCTCCTTAAGGCACAAGACCAAGTATTCTACTCTGCTATATGCCTTCTGCCAATCTGAGAAAGTCTGGGTATTTTGTTTGATGATAATGATTGTTCAAGTTTTGTCAGATTATGAAGTTTTCAAAGTCAGGTTTATCCCTTTAATTTGCAGTATACAGACCCATCATGTGATCACTTTCCTCCATAAGACCCATAGAAATCCATTCACATTTCTAACAACCAGATAGACATAGTCATAGTAACCCTGAAATGAGTTTTAAGATTCAGATGGAAATATGCACACAGACCATCAGGTTCCCGGTACTGTTTCCTTTGAAAATCTGCCAGTTTATCTGGTCGGAGCTATAAGCCATGTAGAACTCAGTGGTATAGTGGGACACCAGGTACTGTTTGGCGCCTTGGGTCTGGATCCCTGTGAATATGACTTCCCTTTGCATGTCCACCTGCAACATAGCAAAGCCATAAACCTTGTCGGTGAGTCACACACTGCCTTAATTCATTGTACAGTCTTTCTAGAACCAAAGAGCCACCATCTAGGATCTTATCAGACTAAAATGGCTACACACAACCCATAATTGGGCACAGAGTACCTGAACCTGAATCCCAGCTCTACTAATTAGCTGTATGTGACTATGGAAAGTTAGTTAACCCCCCGGTGCTTCAGTTGTTTTCATCTTTAAGATGGAACAGTACTAGAGTACTAGAACTCATAGGTTGATTTTGAAGAGTTTGAGGAGGTTAAGTACTTAGAACAGTGCCTATCACCTAACAATTGCTATTTTCTCTAAGAACTTTGTAACAGCAACAAGAACTGATTAAAATCACTGTTAACATTATTAAACAGGAGTAGATAATATCAGGTTAGTAAGGCACACCTGGATCCAGGGTTTAACGCCAGATTCAATGGTAAGTTTTTCTACGCTCCAAGCATTATACGATCCACTGTTGTTTAACCTTGCTAATCTGGGCTCCCAATGACCTAAGTTCAAAGGAAGAAAAAAAAAGTTTAATCTGAATTGTTAAAAGAACAAACAAACAAGAAAACCCAGACAATTAGCAATTTCTCGAATGAGTTTAGTCCCAGTGGAAAATCAGATTCCTGAAAGACCTTGTGTTGCAATTATGAGACCAGGTAGTTGACAGGGGCCTTGTTACTAAGCCATGATGGTGAAATCTTGGCTTCAGGTCTGTATTTGGTCAGCTGTCAACCACCTCCCACCCCCTTTCCGTCTGTATTTGGTCAGCTGTCAACCACCTCCTACCCCCTTTCCTGCACATAGGTCATATTTGTCTTTTCACAGTTATGTTGACGTGGCTGCTGCTGAGTGTGCCTGCCTACTTGGAAGACATAAGAGGGAGCTATAAGAGCCCCATTATCCCTTGCAGTTGACCTCTTGGAAAGGGTTTTGAGGCAGAGTGAAGAACCTAGGAGGAGTTCCTGACACATAGTGAATGATCAACAAAGTTTCTTGAATAGATGCATAAGCAAAGGGTCTTATTAAAGGGAACTATACTACCCATTGGATAAGTCCCTGGGAATCTGGCTGGAATATTATATGTTATCAAGCCCAGAAAAGATAAATGGGGAAAGCTTTGGAAATGGGCAAATGGTCGTAAGAGTAAGCCATCCACTTTCTTGCAAATCTCTGCAGAGAGCTTGGGCTGTCTATGTAGAGATACCAAGAGCTGCTAGTTCTTGGTCTTCTCTGGAAGAGACACTTTGGGAGCAATATACACTATATATGATGGCAGAGAGAAAGGGGGTGCCAACAGGCTTTTAACTTCTGCCATAGTGCTCCTCCCTCTGCCAGGTGAGAACCCTAAATGGAGCTGCTTCACCATGTTGTGGTGGAGAGAAGCCTGGAGAAGGAAACTGATCTGTAGCTTCAGCACGCAGGGATGCCATGCCTTGTTTTTCAGGCTGCACACTGGACAACTGTAGGGTATGCCATTCACAGGCTATGAGGTCAGTACTTACCTAGATTCTGAGAAGCCTTGATCTGTAAATCAGATATCACGCCAGTGCTTAGTCCCATTGGCATCTTACATTCTATGAAAAACAGAAAAATGAATATTTATTTTGGAAAATCTACATAACGAAGTCAAAACTCCATGGCTAGAGATTGTACCTCTGATATGTCAGTAATTAGAAATTTTCACCTCCCTTCTATGGTACTGACTTAAATATGTCTGATCATAAAATGGTATCTACACTAGCAAGATTGATACTTTACTGGAAATAGAAAGCAACTGAGGTCCTGAAATCCAATTGATTTTTCAACTGATTTCTATCTGCTTGTTTTCTAAAACAAGCCATTTTATAACATTAAGGGCTGTCCCTCATGAGGCTCTACTCTCAAAAGTTGACCTGAAAGTTACAAGGTTATTTACATTTCAATCAAGGTAGAGGATATCAGTCACTGGGCTACCTGCATGTTGGCACAAACTTGGTACTCAACGGATGCTGACTGGATGGCTGGATGTCTGTCTGGGAACTATGTCTCCTGAATATCGAAATGCCAACTTCAATACCTATC
>PVKH010049663.1:0-10083 GCA_004027955.1 Chaetophractus vellerosus | reverse complement strand
TGACAATTCCCAGGTCCCCCCCAAAAAAACCTGCATTACAATTGCCCTTCCCTCACCCTGCTCCCAAAGTGTCCAGTGACCCTGGCTCCACATAATTTTGCAATTTCTTCCATTGCGTATATCACAAGTCTATCAACAAGTCCATTCTAGTCCATAGTTCTTCCCCCAATCCCAAGGAGTCTGGAATGGTGATGTCCCCTCCACTACCAAGTGAGAGGGGGCTTATATCCCATGGATACAATGGAAGGGATTATCCTGCCTGCAGCTGCAGGCTCTCTGGATTCCCCTGCATAGCCTTCGTCCATCGTCAACTCCCAACTAGGTGTCCTGGTTGAGTCCATTGAGTTGTAGCGTAGGAGTTGCAGGTCCACAGAGTTTCTGGACCCAGTTGGCATATGGTCAGCCTGTAGTCTCTGGTCTAAATAAGTTACATTGTTTTTTAAACTTCATTTTATAATTGTTTGTTAGTATAAATAAATACTACTCATTTTTATATACTGAATATTTTATCCAACGACCTTGCTAAATTCATTTATTATTTCTGTTAATTTGTCTGTAGATTTATTGTATATATCCTTGTCTCCCTCCTTATTAAAAGGTAAAGCTTTCAATATTTTACCACTAAGTATGATGTTTACCATAGCTTAGGCTTAATCCTATAACTCAGGAGGAAGTTGTGTACAGAATATTGGGCTTGTTTTTCACTGGTTCTCCTTCTCCAGGATTTTAGACCCTCAGATTCTGGCTGCTTTGGTAGGCTTGAACTCTAAGATTTATCTCCCAGCTCAGTGTGACGACTTTAAGCTCTAGGTCATCATGTTCTGTTTGGCTTATATGTAAGACAGCAAATGCACCAAGGGGAAAAGGTGCTAGCAAATATAGGGGCTGCTTCAATGGATATTTCTTCTCTCTGAACTCTTGACCCTTCAGTCCTGGCTGCCATTGTTGCTCTCAGATGCCTTCAAAAATGTTTCATTTGTGTTTTATCCAACTTTTATAGTTGTTCTTAGTAGACGGATTAGTCTAATATATGCCACTCTTTTGTAGCTTGAAGCAGAAGTCTCTCTCATATTCTTTTCACAGCATCCCTGTGAATTAGCACTTTCTTTTAGAGATGGGATGTTATGAATGACTATCCAAAGTGCTGCTGTGTGAATAGACTTTGGAATCAGGCACTGGAATTTAAATCCCAGCTGGCCGGGGACCAAATGTGAGACCTAGGACAAGCTTAACTTCTCTGACCTTCTCTTTCTCCCCTTTTGTTCAATATCTGAAAAATTAAGTGGAAGAAACCTTTAAAGATCAAATTATTCCAGTTTTATCTAAACTATTCCAGAACACAGTAAAAAGAAAACTTAAAAATCTTTTAATGAAGCTTATATCATTTTAGTTCCTAAATCTGGGAAAAATGGTACTCAAACATTATAGACCAATCTCATTTATGCATATCAATGCAAAACATATTTAAAATAGTAGCAAACAGAATCCAACAGTATATTTTGAAAGGTACATCATGACCAAGAAAATACAGGGATAGTTGAATATTATGAAATCTACTATATAAGTCATCATATTAACAGAGCTAAGGAGAAACAATCATATGAGCCATCTCCATAAATACAGTTATAAAATTTGATAAAAATTTGACTCATTTATTTGATTTTATTTTTCATTAAACAAATATGTATCTGTTCTCTTACAGCACTCAGGATAAAAGACTGAAACAGTTACTAACACCATCCCAACTCACATTCCAGTTGGGGTAAACAGTCAATAAATAAATGAGTAAGGGAACAAGCTATTTTTTAGCTAGAGCATACATTTATTTTAAAAGCTCAATAAAATATGTATTGCTTCCATTAATATAATAAACATTCCACAGGCCAAAATCAGCATCTTACTTAATAGGGAAACACTAATGTTGTCTTCTTAAACTCAGAAAGACAAGGATGTCCACCCTCTTCACAACTGATTAACATCAGGTTGAGGAATTGCTGGAAGTAATAAGACAAGAGAAAGCAACTATAGGCAGAGGAATTAGAAAGAGATAAAATCATTGCTGTTTGCAGATTATCTAAATATACAAATAGAAACCCCCAAAGACTCAATGGATAAACTGTTCCAAACAATAAGAAATGCAGTCAAGTGGCTGGTTGTAAAATCAACATGAAAAATCATTTGCCATCATATATAAAAACAAAAACCAGTTAGAAGCTATAAGAGAGGTGATTGCATTTATGATAAAAGATATACAAACAATAAATATTCAAAATATACACAAGGAGGGGCCGGCTCGATAGCCCAGTGGATAGGGCACCGGCATACCACATGGAAGGCCCCGGGTTCGGTTCCCGGGGACCTCTCCTAGCGGGCAGACTGCCTTGAGAATGGCAAGCCGCCATGGGTGGGCCAGAGCCGCTGTGGGCAGGGCAAAAAACTGCCATGGACAGGGCAAAAGCCGCCACGGGCAGGGCAGGTAGCCCGCAAATGGAGCGCAGCCAGCCACCCGCGAACTGAAAGCCGGCCGTGAATGGAAGCAGAAGCCGCCCGCAAGCAGGGAAAGCCGCGCCTGCGCAGTGACCAGTCTCGGCGCATCGCCTCAGCGGGTGGGAGGGGGATATATGTAATAAGATAAATAAATCTTTTAAAAAATATATATATATACACAGGGAAAATTATAATACACTCTTGAAAGAAACAGAAGTAGACTTGAACAAATGATATAAAAATACCATGTTATTAGATAAGATGCAACAATTATGTCATCAGTGTCAGCTTTCCCTGGGTTAATTTATAAATTCTATGAAATCCCAATCAAAATTCCACAAAAATTTTTTGAGCTATAATAGTTGATATGAATACCTCCTGTTCCACAAATACTAATACAGACCCTGGTAGGGAGCTGAGGAGAGATTTGGAAGGAAATGAGGTTTGCTTTGTGGTTGATGTACTTTATGGAATATTTATCTATCCTTATACTTATCCATGCCCTCTATTCTGAACCCTGACCTGCTGAGTGTCCTTTCAAGGGCCAGCATGCCAGAAGCTCATTTGAATAATCATGTTGTGCTAATGGGCTATTGGCACCTTCTGTTGGCTTCCACTTGGGCTTTTGATTCATTAGACAGGTAGCAGTCAGAAATGTAATTTGGGTAGGATGAACTTTTTAGTGCCTCTCCCATTTCATTTCAAATGCTAGCTCCCCCTCATAATCACAAAAGGTTGCTAGACAAGAATGGTAAAGTATGAAGATAATGACATTGACTTAAAAAATGCTGGTACTGGATGATAATTTTGGTTGTGGTGGTAGGGAATGGTCCAAGTTTGGTGTTTTCTTTCTTTTTCTTTAGTTACTAGCATGGATTTTCAGCTTATTCTCAACTGTAGGCTTTTTATCCTAAACTGGTCACTTATGATGAATTGTAGTTACTTTTATTAGTTATGAAACTACAGTGTTTACGTCTAGCCTTTTCTCCTCATTACTTCTCACTGGGCCTTTTCCTGCCCCCTGAGCATACCCTACACTCTCTCGCCAATCTCACCACTCTACCTTTCTGTACGCCATACCCTCCTCCTGCCATACCTCCCACCTCTGTTCTTGTCTAAACGCCTGCCCCATTCTTCAGTGCTATTCTCAAAGGTTATTTTTTAAGCCCTTTCCTTATGTTTCCAGCTGAATGTGAATATACTGATATTTATCAAGACAAATCACCCTTTTACTTCTTAGTAATTTGTATTTATTGTATAGCCCCCTGTTCAACTGTGAATATTTTGAATGCAGGGTCTTTTTACCTGTGTAACTTCTGAAACACATTCCTTAGTGCCCTGCACATAGCAAGCATCAGTAAAGGTGGGATTCAATAAAGAAAAAGCAAGGGCTTAATTTAGGATAGTGGCATGGAATGGCTGTCCAAATTGAACATAAGATCCCACCCTTGGGAAACTGAGTTGAGCATAATCAATCACCAGATCATGCCAATAACTCACATAGGAGCCCTGGTGGTCTGCACCATGGTATCACAAAGCAGAAGCTGCTCCTGGTCAGAAAATCCCAGTCCCTGTCTATATATACTTTTTCCCACATCCTATAAGCACCTACTGGCTAGGGAAAGGGCAGGACATATACCTGAAACAGGGTCTTCCTTAACACTTGCTACTGGTTCAGATGCCACATAGCGAAGACCCTGAGAATTGTCTGTGCTCCTTAAAAGTTGCATGATTAACAGCCTAATTTTTGCCATAAGTCCTCAAAGCAATAATTTTAGTTGTTGTTTTTTACACTTAAAAATGTGTATTGAGAGTTTAGTAGACCAAACTTTGCCAAGTATTATGTTCTTATTAGATTGTTCACCTTTTTTGTGAATATGTGACTAAGAAGAGGTGAGGTATTTGCAAGTGTTTGTACATATTAATTATTCTTCAGAAACACAGTGTCTTTCTTTTCTTGCAGGAATCCAGAAGCTTTGAAGTCACAAGAAGAGAAGGTAGGGAAAATGTGCTCATACCCATTTCATTTTGTGTTGACGTTTTGGAAGTAGTTTTTGAAGCTAAGATGAACTTCAGACTCATGGGAAGCCTGTTATTTGAAATTCCAGGCACCTTTCTGGGTGCTGACCACTTGACATTTGTCTCTAGGGATTGCAAGAACTGAAGACCAGGTTTACTTGAGACAACTGTGTTTTCTGCCTTCAAGCATCAAAAGTGGAGTCTGGGAACTTGCTCACCCATGATCATATTTATGTACTCTTGAAAAGAAGCCTCATTTTAAGTGAAGTTTGAAGTAATTATTTAGTTTTACTCAGCAAAAACAACATTAACAATAAAAAACAGTTTATGGTTTGATGGTATTTTAATACCTGGGAAGAAATGCACTGTGAAAAATATTTCTGATTAGATTTTTACAGCTTCAGCTAAGCTGAAATTTGCCAACTAATTTTCCTTTTAAAAACAATTCAGTGATGTTCTATTTTTCCCTGCTAGCATTTCTCTAGCCTATTTGTTTACTGGTCTCTGAGGAAAGCATATATGGGGTGGTAATTTTGGAAATCTTTTGGTGGAAATTGATGTTTCCCTTATTCACTTTCAGCAATTTCTAATCTCTAATAATAGTATGGTTTTTTTTTTTTTTGATGATTTATGGAATCATCACCAATCATCCCATGATTGGTGGTAGGGGATAGGGGATTGGTGATAGGGGATAGAAGATGAAGTCATAAACCAAAGTGATTCTTGGTCTAGACTGTGGCCTTTGTTGTTGCCTCAACCATATCCTTCTCTATGATATTGTCTCCAAAAAAGAGTAACTACTTAAAAAAACAAGAAAGTTCCACATTGACTCCTAAATCCAACATGTCCCTGCCTCTTGGTTAATTATGTTTTTCTGTGCCACAATGAAAGACTAGAATGGCCATGTTATTAGAGTGTGTTTCTAGAGCCTAGAGACCCAAAATTTCCATACCATATTGGTGGATGGCCAAACCCTGGCTTAGTTGCTGTCCATGGTGCTGGAGCCCTGTGTTCAAAGGCTCTGAGAGTCCCGGCTCTAGGATGGATCTCCAAAAAGATTGGGAGTGTCTGGAAGATGAGCAAATGCATGGCCAAGTTTTGTTCCATTCATCCACTCTCTCCTCCTCTCTGGAATAATCAGCTTTCATGACTGACTGACTGGGGTGTATGCTTTGTGTCTGAACTAGCAAACCTGCCCTGACATCACATAAACTTTCCCTTTCTATTGTGAGCAAGCTGATTCACTTTTGCTTGTTCCTGTCAAAGTTGAGTGTTTGAATTCCTGAAATATTCCAGTGCCTTAATTTGAGTACTTCTAACCTGGCAGGAAAGAGAGAAGGGTGGGACATTTCAGGTGGGCTCCAGGTGTTTTGGGGTCTGAGGTTCACTGACTTGGGTCATGGGATTGTTTATCTTCTCACAGCAGTGTATGAGTACAAACATAATAGAGACACTGTGAATATTTTCAGTAAATCATTATTCCTACAAACAGAAGTAAGACATTATTGTCTAGCAGCATAGCTCTGACTTGACCTGGAACTGAAAGAGGAGTGAAAAGTAATCCTCTGGATTTCTGCACAGTTCACCAGGCTCAGGAACTTTGGAGCAAAGCCTTTGGATCTGGAGAGGTAGTCTCACAATCAAAGAATCTATGACGTCTTCCTGCTTTTGTTGGGCTTTAGTACATCTAACTCAGGAATATCAGCTCCATGTTTCCATGAGTTTTGGAAACACTAGACTAATTCTGTGAGGTGAGAATGGCTAACATTAGCAGTGGAAATAGAGTCCAGACCAAATCACAGTGGGGTTGGGGATTGTTAGGGTGACTGGACATATTGGGTGCCTTAGACCAGCTTTCTGCCTTATTTCTCCATTCTCTCTTCCCAGCCTTGGATGCAGTGGTGCAATCCTTCGCAGATTGTACTCCTGCTTTCTCACCTCTGACCTTACACTGTTCCTGCATCTCGTATGCCCTCCATCCCTCATCTTTGTCAACACCATCTCTCCCTCATCTCTTCCAATTCTCTTTCCTGAAGTATTCAGCTTATTGTGTCTTAATCTGAGAGGTATGGTTTCTTATCAGGGTTTTCATTTCCTGAGAGCAGAGACCTTCTTCTTATTGACCCCCAAACCCCCAAAGCCATAGCGCAAGGGCCTGACATATAGTAGTTTCTCAACAATTGTTTCTTGAATTAAGTGAAAGCTATGAATATGCATTGTGTATGTATTTTCTTCTCACTTGGATCCTTTCCTAGTGATTACGAGTAAGGGACCAAGTCCTTTGGTTTTGGAAAGGCGCTTTTTATGGAGTGTTTGCTGGAACATTCCTGCCATTGGGAATTTCTGAGTGATATTTGATGAAAGAGCTCCCTGTTCAAATAAACTTGGTGAGTGCTGGGCTCAATAAACTTGAGCTAGTGTTTGTTGTTGCTTTAGAACCTATCAGGCTTTTAATATGCTAAATATGACTCTCATTAATACACTAAATATGGGGCAAGTAATATGCAGCATTTCCCAATTTCTCATTTTTGTTGTTCTCAGTCAACTCTGGACTGGCCTTCCATGCAGTGCCCTTTGTAAGCCCTGCTCTAGGGAACCGAGGAAGAGGGAGAGCTTGCCCAGAGTGCCCAGGACAAGGCCATCCCAAGGCACCAATGACTGTCTTCCAAGGGCTCTGCATGTACAGAATGGTGAGAGTAGTAGCAATGACAATGCCTCCTCAGTTGTTCTGAAGCTTTCAGAGAGTGTTCACATTCTTTACTTCCGTTGGCCTTTAGTAACCCATAAGAGCAGAGCAATAGAGCCCTTCACCTTTTACACATGACTCCTTCCTTCCTTTCCTTGCTAACTATTAGTAGGATCAAGGTCTCCCCCTGGGCTGCTACCCCTCTGATGCACTGAACTGGGTGGAGGTTGCTTAAATAACTTGATCTTGCTTCATAACACCCAAGGGCTTCTGCGCATGTACGTCAGCTGCTGAGCCCAGAGACCCGAGTGGAACCCTTGGAAGAAAGCCCCTGGGGGGGCGCTTTGTTTCCTTTGTGGTAAGGACTGTCAGGGAACCTGGAGGGAGACACAGTAGCAGAGATTATGGCAGGACAGCAAACTGGTAGGGTCTCTCATGGGCAGGGCACGTCCCTTCTCCAAGAGAATGAAGACACTCCTTTGGGCTGTCCTGTACCACCCTTGTGCCGTGGGATCCCCCTGTATGAGCCGTGGGAGAAAGAAGAGATGGCTGCATCCTCACCTACTTTCTAAAGCAGGTGTTTTTACACCTCCCTCCAGACACCACAAATTTAATTCCAACCCTTTCTGAAGTTTCAGCAAAAAGTACTAACCTCACCTCTCCAAGACACTACAGTGTCCACTCAGAGGGCTGGTGCTGATTGTAACTGTCAGAATTCATCTGCTCAAACTAGTACTTTTCTCTAACTGATCCCATCATGTTGAATTACAGCCATGAGAGAACACTTGAGTGAACCGAGCAAGTGGCTGGGATAATTCAGCCCTTGTCAGTCGTCTCTTAGGAACCTGGGGTGATCTGCAAGCTATTCCAGATGTCTGTGATTGTGCTGTGATTAGGGGCTGCGAGTTTTGGGGTGGGTACCACTGTCACGTTGCATTACCCGCCCTCCTAAAGATGGCTTACTCGCATGTTCCAGACCAGACAAGCCTGGCCTGGCTTGCAGCAGGGCTGTGAGGGAAATTGGGAAAGGATGGAGGCTGCTGTCGTCAGGAAAAGGACAAAAGGGAGTGGCAGTTGCACACTCCAGGCCCCTTAGCAATGCAGATCTCCCGAATAAACATGGCTTGCCAGTCCTGAGTGTGCAGCTCACTTCCTGAAAACCCTTGGAATTAGTCCCTAATTGGCAGCTGCCTCTAATAGCCCCTTTATGGTGCTCCGCATCTGGGTGAACTTCAGCTATCAAGAACTGCATTCTGTTTACCATTAATTTTTATTTTATTTAGCAGATGTTTTCTTGATCTCATTGTTGCCTGCATAATCTGTCTTGGTATAATGTGAAGTGGCTGACTCTCTTTGATGAAACAGATTAACAAACTCCTGGTTTCTTTAGAGGTAACCTCTTAAATGGCTGCAGATGTAGGCAATTTGAAAGGGAGCCACCCAAACTTGACAGCGCCTAGGCTAATGGATCCTTTTTAATTCAAGACCCAATTGGCATGTGATGGTTAAGTTCATGTCAGCTTGGCCAGGTGATAGTGTCCAGTTATTTGGTCAAACAAGCAGTGGCCTGATCATTATTGTGAGGGTATTTCCTGGATTTAAATCATTAGTTGATTGCATCTACAATCAACAAAGGAGATTGCCTTTAGCTATAAGAGTAGTCTCATCCATTCAATTGAAGGCCTTAAAGAGAAAACTGATTATTTCAGTCATCAGAGAGGAGACTTTCTAACTCTACATCTGCCATCCAGCTTCTTCTGGGGAATTCATCAAAACCTTCATCAGAGTTCCCAGCTTGTGGCCTGCCCTACAGAGTTTGGATTTGCTAATCCTCACAGTTACATAAGCCAATTCCTATAATAACTCTCATAATATTTACATACATATATATCCTGCCAGTTCTGTTTCTCTGGAGAACTCTAAGTAATACACAGGGAAAGAGATGAAGTTTCCTTCCCCATCCCACCCTCACTCATGTACCATGGAGCATAGCTTGTTCTCCTACAGCTGCTGGGCTCCAAAAAGTTGGGAGTGACATCTGTCTCCTTCCACTCCAGTCCCCACATAAATTGGCCCTTTCTGGGCAGTGCTTCCTTTTTCAGCTACTGGGAAACTAAACTGTACCTAGTTAGCTCTCATTGGATGAGACGCGTTCTGCAGCAGGCTGACTGGTGTGTTCTGTTTAAGTACAGTGGTTTGGTACCCAGCTTTGATTGTGACAAACAGGCAAGTGGTAGAATACCACCTCCTGGGGAATTTGGGTGAGCTACTCACCTCATCTGAACAAAAATGGGAAAAGTAATAGAACAGATTGTGTTAGTCAGACCCTGGGTTGTTAAAACCCAGTATGGGGAAACGGATGTGGCTCAAATAATTGGGCTCCCATCTACCATATAGGAGGTCCAGGGTTCGATTCCCGGGGCCTCCTGGTGAAAGGCAAGCTGGCCTGCATAGTGAGCTGGCCTGAGCAGAGAGCTGGCCCATGTGGAGAGTTGGTGCATCAAGATGGACCCAACGAGAAGAGACACAGAGGAGAGACAATAAGAGACACAGCAGACCAGGAAGCTGAGGTGGCACAAGAGATTGAGCTCCTCTCTCCCACTCCAGAAGGTCCCAGGTTTGGTTCCCAGGGCCACCTAAAAAGAAGACAAGCAGATATAGAAGAACACACAGAGAGCAGACAGGGAGCGCAAAACAACGGGGGGCAGGTAGGGGGAGAAATAAAATAAATCTTGAAAAAAACAAAACCCAGTATATACTGGCTTAAACCTGAAAGGCTCATGAAACTACAGATTCCATGGCCAGGGTGGATCTGACTTGAAGACCAGCTGATATAGGGATTCTCTCATGCTTTCCCTTTTCTTTCTTCTCTTGACAGGTTGGCCTCCTCC
>PVKH010049662.1:0-10081 GCA_004027955.1 Chaetophractus vellerosus | reverse complement strand
AAAAAAAAATCTATCATATTTCAGCAATATTTTTCTTCTGTTCTTGGCTCAATATATTATAAATTGTGTGGAGAAACTATCTTGGTAAAGAGAGTTACTGAGATAACAAGAACTGGCTGGCCCACCTGACTCCATATATTACTGCTATAACAACATACAGCATACAGGCATTACCTCAAACTCAGGGAACCCATGGGCACAGAAAGAGACTGAGTTGGAAGTGGAAGGATAGTGATGGCTCTTAGTTTTGGCCATGCCTCTAGGAGGATAGCATGCAGAATGTAGATAGCACCTGCATGGAGAGAAACACTGGGACTGGGAGGTGAAATACCCAGGCTCATACTCTGGGATCGTTGTCATGTTCTCACAGAGTGAGGCAGAGGACCACTGCCAGGCTGCTAAAAAGGCCCCTTGGGGAAGTTCCAGGGATCCTTAGCTGCCAACCCAGGGAATTCTTCCAGGGGCAGCCAAAGTAAATCCTTATCCCCACCTGAAAAGCTGCTGTCACTGCTTGGTGTGGGCTTTGTTTTCCAAATCTGTCACTGATTCTTCATTGTGGTGACAGATTCCGTAATTCCCCCATTGCTCAGCCTTAGGTTTGTTTGGGGGTAATTCAATGTCTGGCTACCCAGTCCTTTCAGGGATGAGCTGGGCCATTGTGTAAGCTTGTTGTGTATGTCACTCTTCTCTCTGGGTTGCACTCACTTTCTCTCTCCTCCCACCACACCCCCCACACACTTTCAACAAACACTATCTCATCTGGCTTAGGTTTTTAAAAATTACAAAGATAAATAACCTGTTTCATTGGTTGGAATGAATTGCAATTAAGATTGTTTGAGCTAGTAGATCTAGCTCTGATGGATTAGTTATACCAAATCCACATAATTCAATATATTTACTTTAGTGTGACAACAAATTAACAGAAGTGGCACGATCATAATTGTATAAAGTGAACTAATGAATAAAAATGACATGAATATATTTTGCTAAAATATCACATTAATTAAAAACAAGTATGATTGGCTTTATTGTTTTATTTTACATTTAAAGAGGGCATTCTTCATTGTTTCTAGACAGACCTCTGTAGGTATTTTTATCTTTTTTTTCCTACAAATATGGCATTACTTTAGTTCTACTATTGGTAGAGTTTATATTTAACTACAACCAATCAGGCCCTAAGTGCAAAAAAGTTCTGTCCTGGTGCTTTCCACTGGTATAATTATGATTTTTGCTTTCCTAACTTTGCTCTGAGGAGCAAAATGTCTGTGTCTAGCTTTATGATAATGGGATATTTCTAGTCACTTATTGTCAAGAAAAATTTTGTCGCATTGTATAAGTGAAGATTATTTTCAGGGTTGAATGATTGGTATTAATGTATATATTAGTTAACCTATTGCAAAATTAAAAATGATTTTTCCTAAAAACAAAAATATATTACAAGAGACAAAGAAGGGTATTATGTATTGATTACAGAGTTAATCCACCAGAAGATAAAACAATTATAAACTTATATACACCTAATAACAGATCCCCAAAATATATGAAGCAAACATTTGACAGAATTGAAGGAAGAAACAGACAGTGCTATAATAATAGTTGGAATCTTCAATACCCCATTTTCAATAAAGAAGAGAACATCTGGACAGAAAATCGATAAGGAACAGAAGATCTGAACAACATTATAAACCATCTAGACCTTGCAGGTACGTAGAGAGCACTCCAACCTGCAACAGCAAAACCCACTTTTCTCAAGTGCACAGAACATTCTCCAGAGCAGACCCATATGTTAGGTCATTCATCTCAATAAATTAAAAAAGATTTAAATTATACAAAGCATCTTCTCCAACCACAAAAGAATGAAGCTAGAAATAAATAATACTGAATTTTTAAAAATATATGTGGAAATTGAACACACCATTAAACAACCAATGGGTCAAAGAAGAAATCACAAAAGAAATCAGACAATCTAAAGAATGGGAGAAAATATTTGCAAATGATATTTCTGAAAAGCATTTAATATGCAAAATATATAAAGAACAGCTAGAACTCAAAAACAAAATGAAAAATAACACAATTTAAAAATAGGCAGGGGAGCAGGTATAGCCCGGTGGTTGAGTGGTTGCGTGCCTGCTTCCCACATATGAGGTCCTGGGTTCAATCTCTGGTACCTCCTAAAAAAAAAAAGGTAACCACAAAAAGCCGTGAAGTTCTGATACATGCTACAACATGGATGAACCTTGAAATCATTAAGTTGAGTGAAATAAGCCCGACAGAAAAGGACAAATGTATGATTCCACTTATGTGGAAATATCTAGAATAAGAAAATTCATAAAGACAAAAAGTAAACTAGAGGTCACCAGAGGCCAGGAGGAAGGGGAGAATGGGTAGATATCGCTTAATAGTTGCAGAGTTTCTGTATGAGGTCATAAAAAATGTCTTGGTTATGGATGATGATGACAGTAGCACAAAAGTGTGGTGGTAATTATTACCCCTGAAGCAAATACTTAAAAATGGTTAAATTTTAAAAATGTGTTATATATATGTCAGCACAATGAAAAAGAAATAAAATTATGACAAAGCAAGCTTGGTCTTCTCAGTATTATATGTGTACATACATATAATATGCAAATATATATACATACATGCACATATAAATATTTATTTTTATTATGTACTCCAAAAGACACTGATACTTTTATGTAATTTATAGAACAAAGAATTTAATAGCAGTTACTTTGGGCAGGATTTTTTAGAGATTGTCTAGCATTATTAGAAATCATTATGGAAATTTCTCATTATTTCACCATATGTTTTTATAACATATATATGGACAAAGACTATAAGGAAATATATAAAACTAAGTACATATATTATTTATTTGGATTATATATGTTTAATATAGTTATTTCTTATTTGATTCCATAAAGTTGTTTTCTTTTTAAAATCTATGTTCTTTATCAAAGAATCACAAAATCTTAGTTAAAAATGAACTTAGCTTTCCAGTGCCTAAAGGGGACTAGCATTGATAGGGCAAATGTATATGTTGAGCACTGTGTTAGGTGCCTTCACATGGACTAGCTCATCATAAACTCCAATCTCCCACCCTGCTTTTTAAATGAAGTATCCTGAAATATTTTCCAAACACAAACACAAGCTAACCCAAAGTATGTTATAACAAGGAACAAATCAGTATTAAATGCAATAACACTTCATGGAAAATATATTATTGGATCACTCCCCCAAGCCCCAAGTTCAAATGGAGAAACAAAATCTCTGAAAGAGACCTTTGTTTATAAATGAAGATGAAGTTCCCGTTGTAGACAATGTTCCCATGAGACCTTCAAGTCCACATGACAAAATCCCTTCTATCTCACATCTCTAACATACAGACACCTAAAGGCACCTGCCCAGTTTAAGATCCCTTGTATCTCTCCTCTGTTGATTCTGACTTCACAATACTACCTTCAAATTTCCCTACAAATAATTGTTTACACATATATCCAAATAATCCCTCAACCTCATTCCCTCTCTGTCTCTCAGATACTTGTCCACTGTTTAAGAAAGCAAGTCTGTTTTATCATATAAATGCTTTTGTTTCCTGGGCTGCTTAAAGCAGATAACATAAAATTGATTGACTTTAAACAATGGGAATTTATTAGCTTACAGATTGAGACCAGGAAAATGTCCAAATCAAGGCATCATCAAGGTGATGCTTTCTTCCCAAAGACTGGCTACTGGCAATCCTTGGTTCCTCTGCCACATGGCAAGACACATGGCAGTGTTTGCTGGCCTCTTCCTTCTCTTCTGAGTTTCATTGCTTTTAGCTTCTTGCTTTCATGGTGTGTGTTTCTCTCTCTCTCTCTCTCTCTCTCTCTCTCTCTCTCTCTCTCTCTCCATTTATAAAGGACTACAGTAAGAGGATAAGAGGATTAAGACCCATTCTAAATGAGGTGGATCACACATTAACTGAAGTAGGCTTATCAAAAGATCCTACTTACAATCCAGAGGTATGGATTAGCTTTAAAAACATGATTTTCATGGGTAAATGTTCTTTCTATATGCAAAATATATTCAATCCACAATACCAGAAAAATGCTCAAGTCATTTCAGTAACAATACTAAGCACAAAGTCTTATCAAAATCAGTTATTAGGGGAGCAGGTGTAGCTCAGTTGGTTGAATGCCTGCTTCCTATGTATGAGGTCCCAAGTTCAATCCCCGGTACCTCCTAAAAAAAATTCGGTTATTGGTTTGGTCTGCCTGGAGCACAATTTCCCTCCATTTGTGGACCTATGAAACCTAGAGAAAGTTATATGCTTCCAATATACAAAGGAAGGATAGATATAGGATAAATATCACCATAGGGAGAAATTGGAAGGAAAACAGGGTCCCAGGTCCCAAACTATTCCAAAACCCTGCAGGACGCACTCCATTAGATTTCAAGCTCTAAGAGTCATCTATGGAAAAACGTTTTGTCCTCTGGGCCTGATGGAGCAGCTGCCCCACCCTTTCCAATTGTTTGTGCAGTGGCCATGCTTTCCCAAAACACAGGGGTGAAGGTTCCACCCTCTTCACACATTGGGATGGTGACCAGGCTCTAGGCTCCACTTTTGTCAAGCATGGGGATGATGGTCAGTCTCTCTGCAATCTCTGGGCCACAGGCTCAACCCTTTCAGAACATTGAGGTGGCAGCTAGACTCTGCAATACCCAGGATAATATACTCCACATTCTCTGAAGACTAGGGTGGCAGCCCTCTTCCTGAACCACAGTGGAGGTCCCACCTTCTCCATGTGCTGGGGCATACTCAGGCTTCCCATGCACATGGATGTTTCTGCTCTCTTGGTCTGAGAAGATGGCTTTGGCCCAGACCTCAACTTCCATGGTTCCTTTGAAATGATTTTTCCTTCAATCTTTCCCTTTTCTGTCCCTTTTAGTCCAGGCTGGCAGTGGTTCCGTTCATACAGATCTCACAAAAAAAATTGTTGGTTTTGCATGTAGTACACAGGGATCCCATCCATGAGATAGTAGTACCTTCCATAGATCCTTTCTGGATAACTGGACTTCCAATACTGACTTGCATTCAAATCAATGGCTGACTGGTTCCATGTTCAGTTAAACACTCACATGGAGCAATATTTTCTAAACTCTCACATGGAGCAATATTTTCTGGGTACTCATTTCCAGAAGTTCAGAATTTTCCAAACCATCAATTTCTGGTTTCTTTGTGTCCAGGAGTTCAGCTCTCAGTTTATCCCTTTCCTCTCATATTTTATTATAAACTGCAAGGAGAAACCAGGTTGCAATTTCCACAATTAGCTTGGAAATCTCCTCAGCTAAATATCCAAGATTATTGCTCTCAAATTCTGCCTTCCATGCAACATCAGAACTTAATTTTTTGAAATTCTTGCCACTTTAAAATAAGGATCATCTTTCTGCCAGGTTACTTTGACACATTATTTCTGTCTAAGGCTCAACAGAAATATCTTTAGCACCCATATTTCTACCAATGGTCTCTTCATAGCAATTTCTTGCCTTTTTTATCAAGCATTGCACAATTCTTCCAGCCTCTACCCATTACACAATTCCAAAGCCATTTCCACATTTTTGGTATTTGCAATAGCAGCACCCTATTCTCAGTACCAAAGATGTATTAGTCAGGATTCTGTAGGGAAACAAAACCAATAGGAGAAGAGATATCTGTAAATATTATGAGATTTTTATCAGAATTGTCTCACACAACTGTGGGGATACACAAGTCCAAATTCCATAGGGCAAAATGCAAGCTGGAACTCTGTTGAAGGTTCTTTATGAATTCCCCCAGGAGAATATAGATGGCTGAAGTAGAGGTAGAAATTCTCTCTTCTGACTGCTGAAATCATTACTTCTTTTAAAGCCTTCAACTGATTTGATGAGACTTCTCTCGCTGTTGAAGAAAATCTCCTCAGTTGATTGGAGATGTAATCAGCCATAGATGCAATCAACTTACTGATGATTTAAGTCTTTGTTGATTAGATGTTCTAAGAATATGTTCCAAAATCTAAAGTAATAAAAGATGAAATCTGCTTAAAGACTGGTAAAACTGTGTTGATAACTCTGAGTTTGTCAGGAAGCATCAAACTAAGAATAACTCAAGCAATCCACATATGAGCATCTCTTCAAGGGGCACTCTGCTTTATAATAGTTAAGGGAAATCAAGTTTGTTTTATTAAAGGCAAAAAATCCAAGTATATTTGTGAACTATAATGATAAAGTATTACTGACACAAAGAAGATACATTCTAGAGGGTATAATGAAACACATGTATTGGAAAAACACTACATTTGAAAATGGGAGATTGTGCAGTTCTATCCAACCTTCACCTAATTTGTTGTACAATGTTGAGCAAAACTGACCTTCAATTGTCTCGTTTATTTTAACAGGGATCATATTTGTGCAAGATCCTTTAGGTGGAGAAAAGGGTATTAGAATTTGGGGACTATTTCAAGCTATATATGCCTTAGTTTACCAAAGTTGCTATGACAAATACCACACAATGGGTTGACTTAAACAACAAACATTTATTGTCTCATAGTTTTGAAGCCTAGAAGCCCAAGGTCAAAATGATGGTTAGACCATGCTTTCTCCCATGATTGGTAATGTTCTGATGATGGCAATCCTTCTTCACATGTCAGTATCCCTCTCCTTGTGTTTCTTCTGGCTTCTGTTGACTTCTGGCTTCTCTCTGTGGCTTTCTCTGACAATACCTGAGGCTTCTGCTCTCCAGCCACAGACATGGCATGAGGCTCCAAACTCCTGATGGGTTTTGCCCCTACACAGTCACCATGCCTTCGATAGGGAAGCAGCTCGAGTTCTGTGCCCATGACATCTATTCTGGTTGAGTGGCCATGGTGGATTATTCCACTTGACTTGTCCGTGATGAAATCTGGATGAGTTGAGAAAACCATCACCAATGCTACCAGCAGGAAGTAAATTCTTGTGCCTTGGAAGCCACCTAGCTTCCTGCAGAGGAGCTGGTGAGCCCTGTGACACCAACTGAAGTGATGAGACAGATGCCTAAAAGGAATGCATCCATGAGAAAACCATTTCCAGAAAAAATAAAATCACAAGGCATAGAGAAGACCTGGTCAGGGCTGGAGGAGTAGAATATCCCAAGGATATTTAGCTATTACTGGACTTGTAAGAATGCTGGGACTGTCACTTGCACTGCTACTTTTTGGACCAGATTGCACTAAATTCACAATACCCAGGATGCCTCGCTGCCTTCACACTTGCACCCACAGTCAATGGAGAAGGCAGAAAGCCTGGAGCAAGACATCAAAGAGAAAGCCACAGGAGGGAGCCAAAAGTCAGCAGAAAAACAGAGAGCCAGACACAAGTAGAGAGAGATCACTGTGTGATGGATGATTGCCATCAACAGATGCTACAGACTCAGAGAAGGTCCTTGCTTTTGGACTTCTAGCCTTCAAAACCATGAAACATTAAGTGCTTGCTGTTTAAGCCGACCTGTTGTATGGTTTCTGTCACAGCAGCTCTGGTAAACTAAGGCAACATGCTTCTCCATAATCTCTCAATCCATCACCAATATTGTGGAATTCCATCCCTTTGGGAACCACTACAGTATATTGCCACTGATACCTAGAGGAGTGGATTGTTTCCCAGCAGTGAGTTCAGTAGGTGAAAAAAATGGTTGAGAACCATAGCAAAAATCGTCTCTTTTAGTTCTAACCCTTTAAAATGTCCAAATTATCAAGAAGGTATCTATCCCAGGAAGATGATTATCAGTGTCCCTCTGAAAATTATCCATAGTTTTTAGTGATTTTCCTGGTTTATGCACTCCAAATACAAGTATTTCCTTACATCAAAAGTAACTGTTCTATCTGCTATTGTCCTATAAAACTAAAAAGTATATCTCAAATACTCATAAAATGTATTTTGTTTTACTTGAAAACATTGTATAATTCCTTTTCCTATGCCCTCTTCCACAATAATATTCTCTCAAAAGACCAATATTAAATCTAAATTTATAGATAAAAGGGATCCCATTAACTCCATATGCAAAAAAAAAAAACTAGTTAGATGAGTATTTTAGGTAACAGTTTATTTGTTTTTATTTCCAATTATGCTCCATTTGATTTCCTGTATGTACTGCTTACTTTAATAATGGGGAAGTTGTAGTCTTCAGTAAATGGTATGTGATCTGAAGTAACAACAACAACAAAAAAGAAACATTGAAGGCAAGAATAATTTTGTTCCTGAAAGACTGATATTAATTATATTTTATTATGATTTTGCACTAAATTTATTAGCCCCAAAACCTGTTAGTCATCATTTAAAATATAAATAAACTCAATTTTAAAATACAAAACATGTTTTTAATGTATAGTTAGGATCAGGTAGCTAAAAATGACAAAGTTCTATGCTAATGTTCTCAACAAGCAGGAAGGGCTCCACCAAACAGGTGTTTTTTCCTTTCAACCCCCAGAACTCCCTTTAGTATTTACTGAAGGGTAGGTTTCTTATTGACAAACTCTCTTAATTTCTGTTTATATATGAATATTTTGAACTCTCCCTCATTGTTGAATGCCAGCTTTGCTGGATAGTGAAATCTTGGCTGGAAGTTTTTTTCTTTTAGCACCTTAACTGTGTAATATAACTGCCTTCTTGCTTTCATGGTTTCAGATGAGAAATCAGCACTTAATTTCATCGAGCTTCCCTTGTATGTGATAGATCTCTTTTCTCTTGCTGCTTTCGGTATTCTCTCTTTGTGTGGAGCATTGGAAAATTTGATAAGTATATGTCTTGGGGTAAGCCTGTTAGGATTTATGCTGTTTGGGGTGTGCTGTGCTTCCTGGACATGTACATTCATGTCCCTCAAAAGAGTTGAGAAATTTTCAGCCTTTATTTCCTCCAACACTTCTTCTACCCCCCTTTCCCTTCTCTTCTCCCACTGGGATGCCTATAATGCATATGTTTGTGCATTTCATGTTGTCACTCAAATCTCTATGTCCCTGCTGGATTTTTTCCTATCTTTTTATCTATCTGTTCTACTATCTGTCTGATTTCAGCTGTACTGTCTTCCACATCACTGATTCTTTCCGCTGCCTGTTCAAATCTGCTGTTATGTGCTTCTAGTGTATTTTTTATTTCTTGCATTGTGCCATTCATCATCATCATATTGGTTATCTTTTTATGCATGTTTGCAATTTCTTTGATATGCTCTCCCAGTGTCTTCTTAATATCTTTAATCTCTTCCTTCATGTCATTAAGTTGATTCATGATATTTGTTTGGGCATCTTTGATTAGTTGTTCCATGTTGTGCCCCTCCTCCTGTTTTTTTGTTTGTTTGTTAGAATGGGCTATGTCTTCCTGTTTCTTAGTATGGGTTTAATTTTTTGTTAGTGTCTAGGCATCTGTTTATCTTGATGGGTTTATTTGGTTGGTTAGCTTCTCTTTCTACTCTAGGGTTTTATTTTGTCATTGTTTTGTGTGTGTGTTGTAAGGTTTCACTTTGACACTTCATTACACTTATTCTATTTCCTTTCTGTTGTCTAAGTTCCCTTTTTAAAAATAAAAAAAAAAGATAATGACCAGAGTAAAGGAAAGCAATAAGAAGAGAAATAGAATAATAGTAAAAAAAATAATTTTAAAAGGTAGAAGAGGAGCCATACTACAAGACCTAGGAAAATTTAACAGGAGTAAAAGGTCATAAGAAGTACAGTGGAATAAGATTTAAAATGTGGAATAGAAAAAATTAAATGGAAACAAAATAGAGAAAAATATATAGAATGAATTAAAAGGTCAGAATAATGAGAAGAGAAGAAAAAAGAAAAGGAAAAAAAAGAAAGAAAGAAAGCAGAGAAAAAATAAGGGAGAGAGATAAATAAAAATAAAAACAGTTGAAGACCAAACAAAAAAGAGGTGGAATGAACGAAAAACAATAGAAAACAGAAGATAGAAAAATAAAGGAAAGAAAAGACATAGGGTAGGTAGAAAAAAAATCGGTTAAAGAAAAAGGGGGAAACAAAGAAAGGGGAAACACAGCAAACAAAAGACAAAGCAGCAGCAACAACAACAAAAAATA
>PVKH010049661.1:0-10145 GCA_004027955.1 Chaetophractus vellerosus | reverse complement strand
CAGAATTTTATGTTCTTAAAGAACACATATATGCGAATGAAAATCATGGAAACTGAAGCATGGCAAGTGCTGTGGTTTGAGAATCGTCAGATGAGGGCAATCAGATCCTATCCATCCTGGATAGGATTTCCAAGCCAGTTCTGGAAGAAGTTGAAGAATATGGAGAACAACAGGAAAGGAGGGCACCGTGGCAAAGAGAACCACTAGACAACCTCACTTGAACCTAGAATGCACTCTTTGAGCAAGGCACTCGGAAGACCCAGGCGCTTTCCTGGCAGAGCTTCCATGCAGGCAGCAGCTGGGTAGGACATTCCGATGGCTTGGTCAAACCACGGCTCCAGGAGGCTGAAGCACAGTCATCTACCTTTGATACTCTCCCACTTTTCTATTAGGGTCCTATGTCCCATCCAAGCCACACTCCAGTCTTGATGTTGCTGGGCCTTGGCTAAGTGTGAACTGGGTCTACGAGGCAGCGGTACTGGCCACTCTTTTGCCTCCATCCATCTCTTTTCTCCCCAGCTGGCACCTGAGGCTGCAGAATAACTCCATTGCCAAACCACTGGTTCCTCTGGGCTGCTACACATGGACGGGACCCAGGGCAGGCGGGAGGAAGACAAGGGGGATGTTCCCACCTGCAGCCTGGCACCTCCCAACCTTCTCCCTTCAAAGGAGGGGAAGAGCGAGACACTGACTGGGCACCAGAGTCAATATTCGCAGGAACCTCTCTAGGCATTTACTATCACATACGTAGCTTGGAGTGGTTCAGTAACTTGCCTCGGATTACCAGTTAACAAAGAAAAAACAGACTTGAAGCCAGGTCTGGCTGACTCCAAAAACAGATTTGAAACAGTACATGTGAAAAGAGAAGTGGCCTATCTCTGGAATTACTACACAGAGTCGATCAACAAACCACTGCTACTCTGGCACCATGCCCCCTGATCGCTGAAAGATTCCTCTTAAATGGAACCAGATGTCAAACTGGTCAGAAGAGAATATCCATTTGGGAGACTTAACTGAACTGAGCACTAGTAATTTTATGCGACACTACTGTCCACACATCTTACCCTTAAGATGCTTCCAGTCTAGCAGGGGAGAAATGAAGGAAAACAATATTTGTATTCTGTCATCCTTAACAACCAGTGTGGATGGCACAACTCAGCTAATAGCCCAGGCAAGGACGACTTAAGGCTGAAGCCTGGAAACACACGGCTGAGTCAGGCTGGGTAGTGGTCCTGTGAACCTCAGAGTTGTTTCTAACATATGCCCTAGTTTCCAAGGTAAACACCAGCTCAAGAGTTACACCCCTTGGGTTCTAGGTAGAAAGCTCTCACCTTTCACTCAACCCATGACTTCCTTAGAAAACGGTGCAAGCTGAGATGGGCTTGCTATTGAGATTTGTTTGCTACCATCCCTTATAGCTGGGGCAATTCCAAAGCAGAAGAGCATTATGCTAGAGATTTGTATGCTGAAACAATTTAGCTTTGATGATTTCGTGAGTAGAATATGCTTTGAATCTGTGGAGTCTTAGGAAGCTGGAGCCAGAGATAATCTTAGAGGTTGTTATGAATTGAGTTGTGTCCTGCAAAAAGACATGTCCAAGCCCTAAGCCCCAGTCCCATGAATGTGACTCTGTTTGGAAACAAGAGTCTTTGAAGATGTTACTAGTTGAGAAGAGGCCAAAATGAAGTAGGGTGGGTCTTTATGCAACCTGTCTGCTGTCCTTATAAGAACAGAAAATGGGACATAGAGAAGGAAGACAACCATGTAGAGACAGGCAGAGATGAAGTTATGCTGTCACAAGCCAAGGAACACCAAGGCTTGCCAGGGCAAAGTGCCTACGGACTTTGGAGGGAGCGTGGGCCTCCTAGCACCTTGATTCTGGACCTCCACCCTCCAGAACTGTGAGACAATGAATAAGTCTGTGTTGCTTTAAGCCACCTGGTTTGTGGTGCTTTGTCCCAGCAGACCTGCAAACTACGACAAAGGCCATCTGGTTCCACAGGTTTGAAGTTAAAGATGGCCTCAAGCTGGGCAGTCAGCACGCAGAGACTCAAGGCAAGTCCGCGGTACGCACCTTTGCGAAGGAGCACTTCAGGAGCGATGTAATTTGGAGTCCCAACCAGGGAGTGTGCCAGACACCTCTGATGCTGCTTTCTCGCTCTCTGCTCCAGGGTCTTCAGCCTGTCCCCACACCGACAATTGGACGTGTCATCCCAGAGGTCGCTGGGCTCCATGCTGTCCTCTCTGATGTGGTTCCCTTCCACCCAGAGGTCAGAGATGGTGAGAGAAGAGAATGGAAAATAAAGGAGATGTCACTATTTGACAATACAACAAACCCATAGCTTGAAACAGAAAAGTACTCTAAATCAGCTCCTGACACAGTAAGACAGAAAATCCTCCCCAACAGCTCTGGAGAAGCTTGGGCCCTAAAACAAGCCACGAGGTGAACACAAGCACCAAGGCAGCGACAGTGGCTGACGGGCTGCGTGACACTTAACAAACGGCTAAAGGAACCACGGGACATCATTCTTAGCACAACTCGGGCCAATATCAAGGCGCTAATACCCGCTGAGCCACCAGTTTGAAGATGAGCACGGAATGCCAGAAAATGGGAATGAAGAAGGGTTAAATGATTTAGGGTTAGGTTTGAGTTAAAAAACAAAGTCTGATAAAGACTTGTGAGATTTCATTTCAGTCACTTCCTTCATGAGGTGAACTCACTGTGCTTTGTCCCATTTTTTTGTAAAGACCTGCCTCAATTCTAAATGTTTTTGACTCCCTCCTTCCATTTTTTTTGTTTGTATTTGAAGCCAAAGAAAAATGAATGTTTTTCACACTTCTAGTTCTCATTTTTGTGTTGGACAACACTTTAATCCTTTTTTTTTTAAATTTATTTTATTACATATCTCCCCTCCCCACTGCTGCGGCGACACGCCGAGACTGGTCACTGCGCAGGCGCGGCTTTCCCCGCTTGTGGGCGGCTTCTGCTTCCATTCACAGCCGGCTCTCAGTTCGCGGGTGGCTGGCTGCGCTCCATTCGCGGGCGACCTGCCCTGCCCGTGGCGGCTTTTTGCCCTGTCTGTGGCAGCTTTTTGCCCTGCCCACGGCGGCTCTGGCCCGCCCATGGCGACTTGCCATTCTCAAGGCGGTCTGCCCGCTAGGAGAGGTCCCCGGGAACCGAACCCGGGACCTCACATGTGGTATGCTGGTGCCCTATCCACTGGGCTATCGAGCCCGCCCCACTTTTCTCCTTTTTAAGGGGAGATATTTCTGTTCCTTAACATTTTTTTTTATTGGTTCTTTTTTCCTTTAAATGACTGTCAGTGTCAAGTTTTTTATTTTTATTTTTTCCATTTAGAAGAGCTTACAACTGTACACTTACTTACAAGAGACTGAATCTGGCTTTACCATTCTGTCCTTTCACCATGTGAACAGTGATTGTCATGCATAACTGCAATGCACTTTTAGGGAAACAAAAAACTTCTTTAGGTTTCTTCAATATTTAATGGAACACATAGCAGTTCATTTATATACACCAGTTTCTAAAAGAACACAAAATGCTTGGGATTCCCCTCCCCCAAAATATTTAAGAGGCAATTAAACTATGAAAGAGGAAGTTATCTATTTGTCATGCAATTATGTTCCTGAGAAAATGTGAATTCTGTAGTTGTGTATGTTTAATGTCAGTCTAAAGAGTGTCTGTAGCTTGGTGGGGAAAAGCATAAAAGCATAATAAAGTTTTAGTTTAATAAATAAACAACAACAACAAACCCACAAAAGTCTGAACTATGGTATTAAACTAACTCCCAAGAATCTGAGCAATAAAGAAGATAATGGTCAACTGCTTTGGACTTTTCCAAATAACAGAACTATTGGAAATGAAGTTAAATTATACATAGAGATAAGATTCAGGTTAGATCAAAGAGGGGACTCCTTGACAGGAAAAGTGAGTAAAGACAAAGGTCCAATGGGAGGGTGGTGGACCTTTTCTATTTTTTTGAAGGCTCTTTTTAACAGGACAGAATGATGGCATCCCATGAACATCGTTGTCCTGTGATACCCCAAAGCCTACTGTCCTAAAATATAATAAAACTTAAAATTCATGAACATACCAAAACAATCTCACTCATATCATACTACTGCTTTAGGGAGAGAAGGGTGTCGCACCAAACTATAAAGCAATGAGGTAGCAGATGATTTCAAGTGATATTTGTCTCAGATGGTTTAGCTCCACCTGGATTGAGAAAAGTGGATGGGATGACAACGACATGCATGAAAATACCTTTCTGGTAGTACTTGGAATTGTGAGTCCACCTGAATCCAGTGCAGAGGCCAAAATCGGTCAGCTTGATGTGGCCGTCAAGATCTATCAAAATGTTGTCTGGCTTGATGTCGCGGTGGATGAAGCCCATCTTGTGGACGCTCTCGATGGCCAGCGTCAGCTCTGCGATGTAGAAGCGGGCCAGGTGCTCGGGGAAGAGCTCCATGCGGATCAGCAGGCTCATCATGTCGCCCCCCGGGATGTAGTCCATCACGAAGTACAGGCTGTCTTTGTCTTGGAAGGAGTAGTAGAGCTTAACCACCCACTCGTTGTCCGCCTCGGCCAAGATGTCCCTCTCGGCCTTGACGTGGGCCACCTGGTTCCTGTTCAGCACGTCCTTCTTCCTCAGGGTCTTCATGGCATACAGGGCGTGGGTGTCGACCTTACAAGCCAGGCACACTTCTCCAAAGGCGCCGATGCCCAGGGTCTTGATTTTCACAAACATGGACTTATCCATTTTGGCCCTCTTCAGCCTGTTGTAATTGGACTCCTTCTGATAGAGGATCTTCCTCATCTGCTCCTGTTCGGCTTCACAGAGTCCAGCCTTTGTAGAAGAAAGACAAGAAGGAAGAGCGGCATTAGAGGAAGCCGTGGCAGGACGTGCGTGGGGCTCTAAGGGGATCCTGACTCAACCTACAGAAATGAGAACACGGAAGAATGGCCCGCACACACTAGGAGCAAGACAGTCATCAGTCTGGTCCTTCACACCCAGATGCAGGCATACACCCGGGATCCCAAAGCAAGAGCAAATAAGTGCATTTTCTAGGTGACTTCAGGCTCTAAAAACTAAAGGAAACCTCTAGTGAAAGAACTCGGGTGGGATGAATAAACCTTGAAGGTATCACTTTGAGTGAAATAAGCCAGGCACAAAGGAAAAATATTACATGATCTCTCTGATATGAAATAACTGGAATATGCTAATTCATGGAGTCAGAAAGTAAGAGTACAAGGTACCAGGGATGGAGGTGAGGGTGGGAAGAGGGAGTTAATGCTTAATGGATACAAAGTTTCTGGTTTGGGGTGACGGAAAAGGTTTGGTAATGGATGGTGGGGTTTGTAGCACAATATTGTGAATGCAATTAACACCACTGGAGAGTGGTTACAATGAGAAAAATTATGTTGTCCTGTGATATGTTGCTACAATAAATATTAAAAAAAAATTGTGGGAAAGGGGACCACAAAATTCTTAGAACTCCAAGAGCAATGTGATATTTTAACGGCTCAGGGAAAATGGGAAAATAGGAAAGGAAAATGGGATAGCAGAAAGTAAGAGCATAAATTTGATTTTTAGAGTTTGAAATTACTGTCTTTGATTTAAATTGACGGTTACATTTTAATTTAAACAATTCCATTTAATCTCTAGCACCTTAGAGCTAAGGTGTATTTAAAATATTATTTACTATTTACAGATTTAAAGGAAGAATACTACCAGCTATTTTTTTCTTTATAAATTCCACAATTTCAATTTATAAAACCTCACATTTTGTTTCTGCTCTTCCAAAATGTTATATTCTTTGATGAATTTTGTTAAAGAATAAGGACACATCACGAATAACAATTGTTAATTTACCGGCCAGCAAAACAAAACAGAACTACTTCACACATAGCTTTCCCCGTTCTCTCGGAAGAGCCAGGGTGAAAAGGGGTAACGGAGTGGCCTTAAGTTAGTAACAGGAACATCGGTAACTTCTCCAAGGTGTTCACATCCTAGCCAGACTATCACCCTGCAAGCTAGGACTGGAGTAAAGGTGGGTAAGGTGGAAACCAAAACGGGCTGCTGCTGCGATGCACAAGGGCATGGGCCAAACAGTAAGAAGAAAATGAGAATTACTTTTGCCATTTCTTGCTCCAGCTGCAGCCTCCGGTTGACCTTCTGCTGGTAGGTTTTGATGACGTTTTCCACGTGCTGTTCCATGAAGAACTTGAACGCGAAAGGCGAGTAGCTCTTGATGCGCGATTCCCGCTTCTCTTCGTCTCTGCTGCTCTTGCGCACAGGGACAGGGGAGGTCTGGATTTGCTTTTTATCCTTCCCCGCCTTCTCCCCTTTGGCGGCCTTGTGGCTCTTGTCGCTCCTCTCGGCAGGCTCGGCGGGGCCCCCGCGCAGACCCTGCTCCACGCCCACGCACAGCCTGGCGATGTCATACTGCTCCGATTTACTCTGAAGCAGCAGGTGCTTGGGGTAGGGCGGCGGCGGGCACCTCATCTCTGCGTCCAGCGGGTATGCACTGGAGCCCCCCAGGGGCAGCGGGTGCTCCTCCTTAGAGTCCAGCCCCTCGGCCGCCGGGGTGGGTGCCGGCATCCAGGCCGGGTGGGAGGGCCCTACGGCCGTCTGGGGCTCCGGCCGCATCACCCTCACGCTCTTGACCGGATGCAGGATGTGAGCCGAGGTGACGGCAGTGATGGTGTTGGGGGAGGGCATGGAGGGCTCCGTTTTGCTGGGGGCTCCTGGCCTCATAGGCACTGCCGCCGGCTGCTGGTGGCTGTTGAAAGAGTTGGTCCTGCTGGGGACGTGCCCGTCAGGCCGGAAGGACACGGGCTGGCGGGGGGGCACATCCAGGCCTGGCTTTTGAAGCGAGTCCCGGCGGGAGAGCGTGGAGGACTGCCAGGGCTGGACGGGGGAGCCGCTCACCTCGTACAAGTCCAGGTTCAGGCTGTTTCTGGACGGGGTGAGGAGGCTCTGCGGGGGGCTGTCGCTGGGGAACGCCTGCCCCCGAGGGCCCATCCCGTGCATCTGGTGGGAGGCAGGGCTGGCCTGTTTGTGGTGGGGATGTGGCACGTACAGGGCAGCGCCCCCCGGCTGGAACGCGTGGCTGGCAGTCGGCTGGCCGGCTGGGCCCTTGGCTGGGAGGTCAGCATACCCACCCGCCTCTGGCTGCAGCTTGCTCTGGAAGGAGGGGCTGCGCTGGACGCCATAGCCCATCGGCTCCCCAGGCACGAGCAGATGTGGCCGGCCATAGTGGGGGCCATTGGAGCCGTGGGGGCCCTGGAGCTGGAGGGCTTGGCTCCCGTGGCTGGCCACAGGGTAACCCATCACGGCGGCCTCCATGCCCGCAGCATACCCCTTGGGCTGGTGCTGGTGGCTGCCGGGCAAGGCATGAGGGCCAACCCCAGGAGGCCGCTGTCCAGCCGGGGCCAGAGCAGGGGGCTGGTGCCCAGAGAACAGGTAGTCCATGTACTGCCGGGGCACCTCCTCCAGCACGGCCGTGCCCTCTACGCCGAAGCTGGGTCCCTCGTAGGCTGCCCCGCTCAGCTGATGATAGGAGGGGAAGGAATCGCCCGTCCCTTCAAAACTTGGCCTCCGAGTCACACTGGCCGGCACGATGCCCTTTCCTGTAGGGGAAAGAATGGGAAGGCCGCATTAGCGGTGATCTGCTCGTGGGTTCTGGTGCCTTCTGGACGGGACCCTCCCACGACAGTGTCCTTGGGCTGCTGTGTAGGCTCTTCCCTAACCCAGGAGGAGACTGGCGGAAATGTACCCAGGAGAGAAGCAAAGTGTGGGGGCGGGCCCAGGCCCCCGCTGGCCTGCCAGCAGAGTGACTGTCACGTATATTCCAAAGCCTGCTTTTTCCTAACAAAGGGCAGAATTATACCCATTGTCCAAATGGCCACTTTCCTTCTACCTATTTTCCAAATTAAGGATTTTCTGGTTTATTTTTTCCTTTATTAAAACAAAACAACACATGCATAGCCACAACCACACAAAACCCCTCGGCAAATACCCAGGTTGATTTTGGGTCTGCTTCCTTCATCCAGACGTTTTCCATTTTGAAGACCTCTTCTCATCAGAAATAGATCATGAAGGAAAGACATAAGGCTCTTTCAATTTCCTTTACATGCAGCCCTCTGCTTTATTTGGCAGAGCACACCACAGTCAATCAGCTTCTACCTTGCCCATCTGAGACAGCCTCATACAAATACCTCGGCAGAGCCAAGGCCCCGGACAGCCATCCCATCGGCAGAAACCACAGCCAGACAACTTTCTTTTGCCTGGGCTAAGGAAATGCCTAAATGAATCCACCACACCATAAGGTAAATGTAGGAGATCCTTACTGCACGTGGGGGTCTGTAGCCTTTGAGCTGTGCTCTAAGACAACTCCAAAACCCTAAGAACCAAGGCGTCGAGGGCCCTCTGGGGACTATTTAAAGACATCCCTTCTATCAAGAAGAAAACAGAAATGTGTGTCCTCTTAGCAAGGAAGATACAATCTTCAGAGTTGTGCAATTGTCACACTCACCAGATACAGTGGGTTTTATCCAAGGGACTCCCACAAAGGCGGGAAACTCCTTGGGCATAATTAGCATGAATCCTTTATCACACCCAAGGGACTTCGGGTACCAAAATATTGTCCTATATTCTCCAAGAGGAACATTCACCGACAACCAGTGAATCTAGCCTCTGATGCTGGGGATACTGATGGAAGGTTTTCTCACACCCACACCCGCCACTGCCACTAGCCCAGCAGCGACCCTAAGGCCCACTTCCAGAGAGGCCAAATGTGAAAAAGCTGTTCTTAGGACCAATGAAATAAGTCACGCTTTTCAAAGATACCTCCAAAGGCCCAAGAAAAAGAAAAGAATAATTTTTTAGCTCTCTCACTTTGCTAGGTTGCCAAATTTTAATTTACAGTGAATTCTTTGATCTTTCATAAACGGAAATGAAACAAGCAGACAAAACTCTCCACCGGAGATAAGAACCACAGGTCATTTCAGAACAGGAGAAGGGGGGACGACGGCACTCAGGTAAGTCTCCCAACCTGCCAGGTGTTCTTCCTGCCTGTCCTGGCTGATGTGCCTCTGTTCACCCATTCCTTGGACAAGTCAGTGTTTACTGTGGAAACATGCCAAGACACTGCCTCTTTGCCATGACCAGGTGTGACCTTCCTTCCCATAAAACCGTTCTTTGTTTTCTCAGTCACAGATAATCTCCACTCACAGGGCCGTGCGTGGGCCTCACCTGGGGAGGTCTGCTTGATGACTCGCACGATCTGCTCGTTCCTCGGGTCCAAGTAGCCCATCTTGCTGATGTACTCCAGAGCGGCCTCGATGCTCCTGCTGCCCGTCTGCTTGAGGGCCCGGACGGCCATCTCCTGGGGGGAAGCACACGCACAGGTCAAGGGGAGCTGAGGGGACATGCCGCCTTGGGCGGAGAAGGGCGGCTTCCACGCCACCCCCGGGCCTCTCTGGGACTGCGGGGCCCCGTCTTTTGGAGCCGCCTGCAGCCTGCTACAGAGAGCTTTCCAAACCAAGCACAGCTGGCTGCACACCCGGCAGGGACCTCATGACAAATGTCCCCAGAGGCCAGAATGTTTAGTGAATGCCAAGAACATAAAGAAATGTGGATGGGGGACCTGAAATAAAGTTCTGCTTCTCTTTAGAAACTTTTGTGATTGGACTGATAAATTCAGGTCGCAGTTACAGTTACGTAATCCTCAAACTAGAAAAATGCAAAGAGAAGAAGCATGGCCGGAAGGGGGAGAATCTGGTTTGAGTCCTGGCACACCCACAGGCTACCTTGGGGAGGGGTCTGCCCCCTGGAGGGAATTTACAACCGTGAAATAGGGACCATGTGACATGCCCTCAAGGGGAGCATGCTGTGACCAAAAGGACTTGTGTGAAACACCTTGGGAATGCCAACTGTTTCCAAGGTCCCAGGCTGGGCTACAATAAAAGAGGACTTTGCCCTGAGGAATGTGGCCTAGAGGGAGAAAGAAGAGACAGGCACAGAGGGGGCTGGGGAGCAATGCCCAGTTCACCCCAGGCCCTTTAAAGTGGCAGGCTGAATGAATGAATACAACACAGAACCTGGTTACAGCCATCAGCAAAG
>PVKH010049660.1:0-10076 GCA_004027955.1 Chaetophractus vellerosus | reverse complement strand
AGAAACCATGTATGTGTCCCCAGACCTAGTTTTTCTCCCTAGGTCTGGTTTTTGGAATGCTGGTGATAAACTAAGCCTGATTTATTATATGACCATCCTGTATGGGAAAAGACTGTAACTTTGGATATCTTTGGTCAACCTTAAGAGATATAGTGGGGGGACGGATATGGCTCAGGTGGTTAGATGTTCATCTCCCATGCGGAGGGACTTGGGTTCAATCCCCAGGACCTCCTAGTAAAAATTAAAAAAAAAAAAAAAATATATATATATATATATATATATATAGAAGGTGCATGGGCGCGCCACCAGACCCCACGTGCCATGCAGCAAAATGATGATGTAACAGGAGAGTGACACAAGGGAGAGCCAAGATGAGACGCACCAAAAAACCAGGAACTAAGGTGGTACAGGTCGTAATACGCCTCTCTTCCACATTGGAGGTCCTGAGGATTGAATCCCAGTGAAGACAGGAGGAGGAGGAGGAGAAAAGAGGGCAGGAAATGGACACCGAGAGTTGCCCAGCAAATGGACACAGAAACAGCAAAAAGGGGGGAGGTATAAAAATGGATAAAAGTAAATGAATAAATAAACCCTCAAAAATAATGTATAGGGAAGGAAGAAACGGACTATAGTTAGTAGTAATACTTTGACAATGCTCTTTCATGATTGTTAACAAATGTTTCACAGCAATGTGGGGTGTTTGTGGTGGGGTGATGTGTGGGAGTCCTGTATGATGTTATGCATGTTTGTTTTGTAAGTTCATGATGTTTGCTGAACACTTATAGTTTATGTAAGTTCATGTATGAATGATATACTTCAATAAATTGTTTAAAAAAAAGACATTGGATGAGCACAAAGAAGAACTTGAAAGCATACATAGAAAAATAGCAGATCTTATGGGCAAGAGAGGTGCAATAAATGAAATTAAAAAGACACTGGAATCATATAATAGATTTGAGGAGGCAGAAGAAAGGATTGGTGGTGAGCTTGAAGAAATGGCCTCTGAAGCAAACATATCATGTGTCTCAGATGGAGAAGAGAAGGGAAAAGGGGCAGAAAGAATATTTGAAGAAATAATGGCAGAAAATTTCCCAACCCTATTGAAGCACATAGATATCCATGTCCAAGAAGCACAACATACATATATCCAAATAAATCTGAATAGACCAACCCTGAGTCACATACTAATCAGAATGTCAAATGCCAAAGACAGAGAATTCTGAGAGCAGCAAGAGAAAAGCAATGCACAACATATAAGGGATACACAATAAGATTAAGTGCTGATTTCTCATCAGAAACTATGGAGGCAGGAAGACAGTGGTGTGATATATTTAAGATACTGCAAGAGAAAAACTTCCAGCCAAGAATCTTATATCCAGCAAGATTGTCTTTCAAAAATGAGAGCAAGTTTAGAATATTCACAGATAAATAGAAACTGAGAGAGTTTGTAGCCAAGAGACCGCCTTTGCAGGAAATACTAAATGGTGTGCTACAGCCTGAAAAGAAAAGACAGGAGAGAGAGGGTCTTGGAAGAGAGTCTAGAAATGAAGATTATATCAGTAAAAATAACTAAAAATGTCAAAAGAGTGGTGAAAATAAAAAATGACAGATAAAACCCAAATATTTAGGAATAAGCTTACCCTACGATGTAAAGCATTTGTATTAAAAAAAACTACAAGTCATTGCTAAAAGAAATTTTAAAAAGACCTTAATAATTGGAAGAAATATTCCGTGCTCATGGAATGAAAGATTAAATATCATTAAGATGTCAGTTCTACTCAAATCGATATACAGATTCAAGGCGATCCTGATAAAAATTCCACCAGCATTTTTTAAATAAATGGGACACATGATTATCAAATTTATTTGGAAGGGTAAGGGGTCTTGAATAGCCAGAAACATCTTAAAAAGAAAAAGTGAAGTTGGAAGACTCTCATTTCTGGACTCTTAAATCATATTACCTAGTAGCTACAATGGTAAAAACTGCATGGTACTGGCATAAAGACAGACACATAGAACAATGGAACCTAATTGATGGTTCAGAAACAGACCTTCACATTTAGGGTCAAGTGATTTTTGTCAAGCCTGTCAAACCTACCCAGCTTGGGCAGAACAGTCCATTCAGCAAATGGTGCTGAGAGAACTGGATATCCATAGCCAAAAGAAGGAAAGAGGACCTCTGTCTCATACCTTATATAAACATCTACTCAAAATGAATAAAAAAACCTAAATATAAAAGCAACAACCATAAAGCTTCTAGAAGAAAGTGTAGGAAAGTATCTTCAAGACCTGGTGGTAGGTGGTAGATTCTTAAAGGAGATAAGAGGAGGACTGAGGTGGACTACTGATCTTTAATGTATGTAGAAGTTTTAATTAACTTTACTGTAAAAGTGTGGAAATGTATAGAGTGGATGGTAACACATTATAGTGAGTAACAGCTGGTTTATAAATGGGATGTGGCTGAAAAGGGTAGTCTAGAGATGTAAATGCCAATTGACAAAAAGCTAGAGAATAATCTGGGGACTGGATAATACAGTAACCCCAGAGGTGGATGAGAATTGTGGTTGATGTCACAGATGCAAGAGTGTCCTTTGTGAGCTAGAGCGGATGGACATTGCTATTGCAGGGTGGTGGGAATGTGGAGAAGCATGGGAAAATACAACTTGAGTGACCTGTGGACTGTGGCTAACAGTAATATTGTAATATTCATGCATCTATGTCAAAGATGTACTGTGTCGATAATGGGGGAGTATGGAAAAAGTGTGCCAAATGTACGCTATGGACTTGGTAATAATCTGTTGATATTATCTCATAATCTGTAACAAATGTTCCACCATGGTGTGATGTGTTGATAGAGGGGTGTTGTATGGGAATTCTGCACATGTGCATGATTGTTCTGTAAGTTTACAACTTCTGTCATAAAAATGTATTTAAAAAATACATTAGGGTAGGTTGAGGGTAAAAAATACCAAATGTAATACAAGGACTTAGTAGTAAGATTTTGATGATATTCTTTCATAATTTGTAAGAAGTACGTCACAACGATGCAAAGTATTGGTGGTGGGCTGATGTATGGGACCCCTGTATGATGTTATGTATGTTTGCTTTGTAAGTTCACAACTTTTACAATACACTTATTTTTTTATGTATTTTTGTGTATAAATGATATGAAAAAATAATGTGTGTTTGGGGAAAAAATACACCAAATGTAAGATATTTTGGTTAGTAGCAATATTTTGAGGATGCTCTTTAATCATTAGTTAAAAATGTTTCCAGGTATTGTTGGTAGGGTGAGGTATGAGAGCCCTGTATGATGCTATGTATGATGTTATGTATGTTTGTTTTGTAAGTCCACAACTATTACTAAACACTTATAGTTTATGTATGTTCATGTATGGGTGATATACTTCAATAAATTTTATAAAACTTAAAAAGTAATTGACAGAAGTACAATAAATTAACAAGTTTCAACTTTGTATTGATAAGTAAAATCTTCTTGTGTCGGATTTCCTTGATCCAGCCTGGTTACATGATTTTAATCTTGAAATTTATCATTAGGCTGCAGTGTATTTTGTTTTGATTCTGCTAAGTAATGTGTTTAAAATCCATCTTTCTATTATAGTAGATATTTGTGTTAAACCACTTCCTGAGAGCTAACAGCTCCTAAGTCAGCAGTTTGGATAGTGAAGGAATGAAATTGGATGAACACCAGCTAGTAGTTTGAGGAGCACAAATCCAAAATTACTTGACAAGAGATGACTTTTCATGAACTTACTTTACATTTATCAGGGAGAGGATCCTTGTTATGAACATGATTGATGCATTCTGAGAGACTTGGACAGAAGTAGGATAAATGATAGTCTAATCACATGTCCATACAGGCCTATTTAATATGACTCTTTAAGAAGCTACTGACAGCGGCTGCATGTACGGAGATATTTTCTAGAAAGTGACATAATTTGCCAATTCTTTGTATATTTAAGAAAGATTGAATATGAGGGGAAGGTTTGAACTCAAGTTTATCTAGCTTTTCTTAAAAAGCAAAAATGAGGGAGTAGATGTAGCTCAAGCAGTTAAGCGCCTGCTTTCTACTTGGGAGGTCCTGGGTTCAGTTCCTGATGCCTCCTAAAAACAAACAACAAACAAAACAAAGGAAAAAAACATTCAGGGGAGCCAATGTGGCTCAGTGATTGAGCACCAGCTTCCCACATTCGAGGTCCTGGGTTCAATCCCCAGCCCCCTGGTACCTTAAAAAAAAAAAAAGCAAAAATGAATCGTCAAAGAGATTTTGTGATAGAGGAATTGATCATCAACAGTCCTTGACAGCAAAGGAAGAATTAGTAGTAGTTGTACAGCTGCTTCTACCTACCCACTTGTAACTGCCCTTAACTAGGTTAAGATACCAAAGTAGGAAAAACTCACAAGACAGAAATATGCTTATTCTCAGGGGGAAAAAGCATATAGAAAATGATTTTTAAAATCAGAATGTGCTTACTGGGAAGGTCTATTCACATTCTTCCTGAGATGGAATAGCTAGTTCCATGATTTTGTTTCATATCAGACTGGGCAATTTCAGTGAGACTGGAGGCAGATACAACCTATCAAAAGTACAGAACTAAGATCTGGGTATTGATCCTGGAAAGCCATTGCAGCTATAATAGGGGCATGGCCAGACGTGCTCCTCTGAAGAATTATTTGTAGCAGTGAGATCTGTGAAAGATGGCATGCTTATGGTTTCATTCATTAGTTCAGCCGTTATTTGTTGGGAATGTTTATATATACAAGTTTCTGTGCGGGGCATTGGATTCAACAGCTTGTTACACATTTAATTATAAATGTGTCTATGGAGATCTGAGATCATATCATTGGGGAGTCTAATCTAAGGCAGATGGGGAGTGGACGGTGGGCACAGCCCTCTTTAAAAGCTGACATCTGATGGGAGCTCTGAAGAATGATGTTTTGGTTTCCTAGGCTGTTCCAGCAAATACCATGAAGTGGGTTGGCTTAAACAATGGGAATTTATTAGCTTACCATTTTCAGGCCGAGAAAATGTCCATGGAAATCAGCCTCATCAAAAGTCCTACTTACAGGGAAGCAGATGTGGCTCAAGTGATTGGGTTCCCATCTACCATATACGAGGTTCAGGGTTCAATTCCCGGGGCCTCCTGGTGAAAAGCGTGCTGGCCCACGCAGGAGTGCTGGCCTGTACAGAGTGCAGGCCCACACAGAGCGCTGGCACAGCCAGATGACACAACAAAAAGACACAGAAGAGAGACAATAGGAGACACGGCAGACCAGGGAGCTGAGGTAGCACAAGAAATTCAGCACCTCTCTCCACTCTGGAAGGTCCCAGGATCAGTTCCCAATGCCACCTAAAGAGAAGACAAGCAGACAGCAAGTGCAAAACAACGGGATGGGGGAGGGGTGAGGGGAAGAAATAGATGAATAAATATAAAAAAAAAAAGTCCTACTTTCAGTGGGTTCATACCCACAGGAACATGTTTTCCTGGGGTACATAGAGTTTCAAACTAACGCAGATGAGTAGGAATTTTCTAGGTGAAAAGGGTGAGATGCTCATTCCCAGCTGGGAGAATAGCAGATGTGAAGCCTAAATTTCGTGCTAACTTGAAACATCAAACAATATTCCTAATCTCTCTCCTTCCTATGTTGCTCCTAATCTCTCTTTTTTTTAAAGTGGCTTTTTGTATTGTGATTCTATCATTTATGAATTGAATCATGTACAGACATTAAGGCAGTCATCAGGGGAAGACAGGGCTCTGCCTAGAGAGGGTTACGGTCAGCACAGTACGACTTTTTGGCATCTGTGGAAACTGGAGAGACTCGGCCTCTGCTGCAAACACCATCACCCCTTGGGGCTGGTCACAATGATTTAATCATACAGTGCTCTCTCCAGCCAAACATGAGCCATCCCACTGAGCCAGCATGCTGTTTTTAGAGAATTTAAGAGAGGAAGAAAAAGTTTGCTGAAAGCTATAGCTATGAATAACTCTGGCTCAAAATCATTCCAAGGTCTTGTAGGCAATTATAGTGTTTGCCTTCTGACTCAGCCCAACAAATATATGATCACAGAAGACTCTCCTTTCTGCTGTGAAAGCTGATGCTTCTTAAAGGACCTTTATCTCCTTTCCTGTGCGTATAATCACGGTATTTGGTAATGTCAAATACACGTTAAAGAAACTAATTTTCCTGTTAAAGTATCATGATTATAACTTGGATAAAGTATTGGTTGAAGGAAAAGTACCATGAGATTGTCCCTGAAATAGTGAACTTTCCAATCTTCGAAGCACCAGGTATTCTCTCTCCTCTCAGGGTTGTATGGGTTGTGCAAGTTGGGGTGTTGATGGTCATCTGTGGGTTACTCCTGAATGACCCATCTAGTTGGAAAATTCCAAATAGAGATATTTTTCACTGTGCCTTTAAATCTACCATCAGAAAAGTGGGAAATAGACATTTACAAGACTATAGCTTGAAATTTTAATGCCGCTTAATTTACGCAGGTCAAAGCACAACTTCGTCTTGTGTTTTTACCAGTGTCAAGGCACACGTGGGTCAGAGTTAGTAAATGAAGCATCTGGTCCCACCAACGTGGTTTACCAGGTTCTTTTTGGGTTTGTGCTCCAGTGTTTAGAGGCTTGCGAGGAACTACATAGAGGTGACCTGTTCTCTACATGTGTTGACATTTTAGTTCCAGGAATGCTTGTTATCTTTGGGCTTTCATTTTATTTTCTGAATTAAAGATTGCCAACCAGCATAGCCAGTATCACTGGTGGGAAGTAAAGAAAGCAAACTGAACTGACCAGACTATTTGTCTATCTTCCTATGGGACAAAAGTTTAGGTCAGTTGGACATTATCTGCAGATGCAGCCCTGGGGCAGCTGGTACCTGTGGCTGCCATTCTTGAGCGCCCCACCCAGGAGCCATTCTTTCGTCAGGTGTTAATAATTTGGAGGCTCCCTGAACTTTGTCACTAGAGTTAATGTCTCACCATAGTGGCCAGTTTAAATATGTGTGTTATTTTAGTGAGTCGTGATGTATAGCCTCAGGGTAAGAAAACGTGACCCAGGTCTGCACTGCTTTGGTTGAGGATTGTTTATGTCTAGTATCCCTAGGCCAGGTGGGCTAATCTGCATTATATGTCTCTGCCTTGAATACTTTAGAAGTCATGTACTTAATATTGGTATATTAAGTATGAAGACATTTCCTTGGAACCTTCCTGTTCTTTACAATAATTGTTTATTATGCTCGTAATCGTAGACTTTTAGAACTAGAGGTAAATATCATAGCAACCTTTTAATAAGATTTACTAAGTGCCAGTCACTGTGCCTGGCACTTTACATGCACTCTTCTAATTAATCCCTCACAGCAAGCCTATGTGATAGCTGCTCCTTGAGGAAACCGAGGCCAAGCAAACTAGGCAACGTGGTCAGAGTCACACAGCTAGCAAGTGGAAGGGCTAGGATTTGATCCCAGTTCTCCAGACTGCAAAATTCATGTCCGGAATGACTAGTTGTTCCGGAGGAGGAGAAGGGCTTAGAGAGGTTAGATCACTTCCCTGTGATCTAATGGCTAGGTTGTGTTTTTGTCGAGAATGGATCCATAATCTGGATTCCTAACTATGTCTCTCTGTTGCCTTCTCTCAGGATGCAGGAAGCCAACAGATAGGTTTCTTGCTTGGAAGCTGTGGAGTTACTGTAGCCTTGACTAGTGATGCTTGCCACAAAGGACTACCCAAAAGCCCTACGGGAGAGATACCACAGTTTAAGGGTAAGCCAGATTGCTCTGCCAGGTAACTTACTTCACCTAATGCGTTTGTGTTGGAGAGACCAGCTCTTCATTTTGGGGGAATATACTATATTGCATTGGTTCCAATATACACATTTTTCCACAAATAACAAAAACATCTCTGATATCAGGCCAGGTCTTAAAATCTATGGCATAACAATTTATTCGACAATGGTTTACCTTGCTCTTCTTGTTGATGTCTTAGATTTGATGAAATATGGAAACTCCAAGGGTCAATATAGCTGGTATTGTTGTTTGAAAGTATATCATATAAATGGAGAGAAATAAATTCTTTCCCCAGGCTTTAAAAAGGAAAATGTTTACATATATATTTTTATCAAGGTAATGCTTACTTAAAAGGAATTCGTTGTTTTTTTTCCCAAGGTTGGCCAAAGCTACTATGGTTTGTAACAGAGTCTAAACATCTCTCTAAACCTCCTCGAGATTGGTTCCCACACATTAAGGATGCAAATAACGACACTGCTTATATTGAGGTAAGTCCAGTGTGATTGCTTCCATTGGACTACAGTGTGTACTCGCGGGATTGAGTAACATGAATTTATGGAGAAGGAACTCAAAGCATCTTAACTAAGAAAAAAATGATAGATGTGTTCCAGGTAATTTATTGCCTCTCAGTACTACTTTTCCATACCTTTTCTGTCTCTTTTTAGTATAAAACGTGTAAGGATGGAAGCGTACTTGGGGTGACTGTGACAAGAATTGCACTACTAACCCACTGCCAAGCCCTCACACAAGCTTGTGGCTACACAGAAGGTATGGGCATATTCCCTTTTTCCTACGGCAGTGCCAAGTTGTATCCCTCCAAGGCCATGACTCCTTGTGATCCTGGTTCTGTGAAATATGTTGACTAGGGATGTTTTAATGAAGAGACTGTGGTATTTCTAGTAGTAACAGTAAAAGTAGTATTAAATTTGCACCTAGCTCAATTAAATGGTACCTTGTCGAATTTTTTAATTAGTTAATACTATGTATGTTCAATCCTGACTGTACATGAGAATCTTTGGTAGCTTAAAAACAAAACCATCCATGCTTCAGCCCCACCCTATACCACTGAGTCTGAGTCTCTGAGGGTGGGTTTCAGGAGCCTCACAGGGGGTGGCCTATCACATCTGTGAACAATTGGCTTTGGCTGATGTTATTTCTTTTCACCTGAATCGGATGGTTATGGGAGGCAAAGATGGTGTCTAGGATGTAACAATGGTAGCAGCACTGACTTGGACACATAAATGAAGTGTCAGACCAGATAACTTCTGGCTTGAAGCTTCTGTGACCAAGCTCCTGTCTCAGAAACACGCCCGTGACCGCATGCCCCCAGCACGGGCCTCACTTCTGTGGTGTCTGAGGACACTGTAGGGGATGCTCCTTCACTCCACATCAGAATGAAACCGTGTGGCTTTTCTCTTTTCTGCTCATCCCCATTCTCTTTCTCTTCCCATGCTTCTGATAATATCCCTTTAAAAACAAAAAACAACTATACATTTGTCTCATGGAACTGTCCTACTGACATTTGGTCCCTGGACTAGTTTCCCAGACGTTTTCACACACTGAGACAGCAGCCCCTGTCTCTAATCACCATCACTCTATTTGTCAATGTGTTTTTTACTTGAATTCAAGCATTTCTTATGACCTCATGACTTGTATTCTTTGGAAGTCCGGGGCTGCCACTTCTGTGGAGTTAGAGAGGGAATATATATGTTCCTACCTCATTTCTTTACTTAAAAATATTTTTATTAAATGGAACATAGGATGTTTCCTTTGAAACTGTTTTTCAAAGTCCCTCTGCTTGTCTGCCCTCCATATTTTAATCTTTGGAAAGAAAAGTAAGGGACATGGTACTAAACACTGGGTTTAGTCAGAATAAACAAGAATATAAGAGGCGGCCCTGCTAAATGCCTAGAGAGTTCAGTGACAGCATCCTTGGAGCACGTACAGGGGCAACAGAAGTAGGACACCTTGGATGCCAAGTATAACTTCAGAAGTGAGTTTTGTACCATTACTAGTTGAATCTCTAGCTCTAGTTCCATGTTCTATAAGAGTAATTGTTTTCAACCAAAATTTTTTTTCTTTATTAGAGAAGTTATGAGTTTCCTAAAACAATCATTGTTTTGGTCAGCCACAGGAGTGCCTTTTGAAATATACCAGAGATTGGTCGGTCTTTATAAAGGGTATTTATTTGGGGTAGAAGCTTACAGTTACCAGGCCACAAAGCATAAATTTCTTCCCATACCAAAGTCCATGTCCTGGAGGAAGAT
>PVKH010049659.1:0-10085 GCA_004027955.1 Chaetophractus vellerosus | reverse complement strand
AGATTGGGAGTGGAAATGCTCAGATCACATGACATAAGTGACCACTCTGGCTGCTTCAGATCATTACCTTCTGTCCAGATACAACTTCAAGGTGAAAAGCATATTGGGAAAAAGACACAAGGCAGTTTGCCATATATTTGGGTGTCCAAAAGGGTAGGAAAGCTTTATGTCTTCCATTTCCTGCCTGCTAAGAAGAAAAAGGCAGCCACCCTGTTGGAGACCACCAGGTCCTCCCTCCCTTCCCATTGTTTTCTCTTATACCCTTTAAACTCTCAAGTAAATACACATGTTCCTAGGTTCATAATTAAAGTGTTGGCAGTGCAAGTTCCCTTGCTTTCAATCCCATTTATACAAATGTTCTCATCACTCTTTTTCAAAGCACTGGGCACATGTTCAAAACATACAACCCAAACAAATAAACTGTATAACCTAAGCCAAACCCACCAACAACTGGAACACCCTTCTTATTTGGGAAGGCCACCCTGAAAAGTGACTTAATTGCAGCATATTCTCTGAATCAAAGTACACAGAGATGAAAATGGAAGTTTTTATGTTAGCACTTTATCACCAAAGAAATATGGGCCATACACATAAGTCACGTATCCAGCCACTTAAGATTCAATAGAGTAAATTTCACCTCGAGTGACTTCCTTAAAATATGGAATAGTTAGGAAGCAGCAGAGGTCCTATGGGAAATTTTAGGAAAGAGTTAGACTTTGGCAGAATTTAATATTTGCAAGTGCTAGGGGAAGATTTTCCATTTAGAACTAAGATATTGATATTATCCACTGATTGACTTTTCTTGGCCCTTGAAAGTATAATTTGATAGCAAAAGTCATGTCTGTCATTTGCACCTAAAGTTTACATGACTATCGCGGTAGAAGCTGCCATATGGAAGGCCAGGACAAAAGTGAAAACTTTACCAGTGGGAAGGACTCCAAAGTTTAAAAATGCTTGACAAATTGGTTTTACCTTGCTACAGCAAATAAAGGAATAGCTTAACAAAATCCAAAGTGTGTTGTGAAATTTCTCCAACACAGGATAGGCAGAACTGCCCAAATCCACCACTGGGAGAAGCAAGGAAATAAAGATCTTTGGCTGTAGCCAGTCTGTGATTCAGGTTGGCCCTGGAGTCCTGAGGTACCACTGAGAAGAAATGTACTCACTGCAAGATGGCAGCCTGTGGAAATCAGCAGTGATGCAATTGATCAACACAAAGGGCCAAAAGCCCTTTCCTTCATTTCTCTAATAGAGCAAACTGCTTAAAAAAGACCACTATTAAGTCTGTTCATATTTCCAACAAAAACTAAGTTTATAACAAGTGATACCACCTGTGCTTATGCCTCAGCCTAGCCAAAATAATTTCCTCTCCTGGGTCCTCTACTGTGGCTAAGGGTGAGGAATTTGACAGTGAATGTGAAGAGGAAGCAGGTTCCAACACAGAGCCTGTAGAGTGAGCAGGTTATGGTTGTGCTAGCAGAGAGATCAGCAAGTCTGTCTCCTTTACTCTGTGTGCGATATGATCTCCCATCTCCTATCAAAAAGGTTCTGTCTTCAGGAAAACAAAGACTTCTCTGCTCAGTGTTCGCGCACGTGATTGGGTTTTCTTGTTAACAATGCCGTATTATTACCAACCAGCTTTGTAAAGCTTTGGATATGGATGCTGTATTGAAAAAACCCAATAAAGAAAAGCAGCTTGTTTGTAAAAGCTAATATTTTGACCATAATTATAACATTCTCTGTCTGCTCCCTGAATCAGGAAATTTTAAGCCAGGTTCCTCTTCAAGCATGATAGAACTAGGATAATGCGGCACATCATCAAGGACATGACCTACAAATTTACGCAAATCTTGCAGGTGCAAAGTTCTGTTCTTCTCTTCATCACATACTGTAATATATATATATATATATATATATATTATTCTTTATATATTCTTTATATATTTAAAGAATATATATTCTTTATATTCTTTTTTGTCTTTAATTTTAATGAAAATCATCCAGGGACAGTACACAATTTTCAGAAAGAACAAATTTTTCAGTACAGGAGGCAGCATTTGCCAGTACAACAACAAGAAACCAGCCAAGTTGCTTTGGAGGAGTTAGGCAAGTACATTTCAATGAGGACCCAAACAATCCTTGGCAACCAATTAGAAAAACAAGTCATGGTGGCATTAAGGAAGCCCTCAAATATGAGTGCTGTCGGTGGAAAATAGAGTTACTCACCAACTGAAAATGTTTACTTGAAGTGAGAATTATTTTATGGAAACCACTGTGAGTTTTGGAATACTTACAATCTGTTCAGACTGGTCACTGTGTACAATGCTACTGCAGCAATATGCCCTGAGACTTCTAATCTGTCTGCCTAATGGAGCAGGTGGTGAGAATCTCCATTGAGCTGTCAGCACCTGGAGGGCAGGGACCATGTCTTATTTATCTTGTGTCTTGCTCGGTTCCTGGCTCTTCAAAGGCAATCAATAAATACTGAGTGAATGAGATTATCACCACCCACAATTCTGTCTATCCTTTTACCTTGCTTTATTTTAATTCTGAGTGATTATTGCTAGCTGTCATGTTATATGCGGTTGTTTTTAGTAACTGCTTATTATCTCTTTCTGTCCACCAGAATATAAGCTTCCTGAGGGTAGGGATTTAACAGGTTTGATTCCCTGCAGGATGGTGCCTGATGGATAATAGTTCTAAACAGATATCTGGATGTTGTGTCCTAAATATTAGTCAAATATTTCCTGGGAGCCAAGCTCTGTGTGTGATGTTCCAAGTACACGATTTTATGTAGTCTGCACAATAACCTTGTGAAATAAATGCCATTATCTCTGTTTTACAGATAAAGAACCTAGGTCTCTGGCAGTGTCAAAATATGTGTTGAATGTCAAATGAGTGAATAAGTGAATATATGAATGGTTTTCTCTGTCTCTGTAATTTTCTTCTTTCCTCTTCATCTTCATCCAATTCTTCTTAATGGGGCCTGGAAATTATACTAAGATTTTTAATCAATAGTAACAACCGGAGAATTTCTTCATCACATAGGTGGTTAATTCTAAAGAATGGAAGGATTAGGGAATCAGGTCTTGCTGGCCCAGGAACATGGATCTACAACCCTGCAGTGAAATATAAGTGATAAGAAATGAAGAGAGGGATGTAGGAAACAGAGTGACCTCCTGGAGGCTGCCTGTGGTAGACTCTGGATGGACTGACAGGTCACCCCATGTGAAAAGTAAAAGCTATTTATGCACCATCTTCTAGATTCTGTGCATACCTCGAGTCAGCACAGCCAACACAAGGATTCATTCATGCTTGACAGGGCCTGCAGCTTGTTACTGGCTTTGAGGAGGCAAAACTGCATGTTATCTAGATTTTGAGTTCTCTTAATGCATAACTTTTGGGTAAAATTTTACAAAGACAGTGTAATGCTTGCTTCCCTTGACTATTTCTACATTGTACCCACATGTGAATGACTAACAATTCATAACCCATTAATAATGTTCCTATTTTACCACCCCCATTTAATGGCTGATAAAACCAGTGACAGGTGGTTCAGTGACTTGCCCATGACTTACATGTGGTTAGTGATCCTGCCAAATATAAAACCTTCAACTGTACACTTCAGATATTATCTCTTTCTTTTCAAGCCAAGATAGAGCAGGAAAAGCTCTGTTCCTTGTAGACACACAAAAACATACTTATTTTTGCAATTTCCCAAATTAGGTATTACCAAATAAATTTAGATTAAATAGGAAATTGGCCTAGCATTGGAGTCTGACTCTGGAAAACCCAGGCCTTCCCACTATTGTCTCTTCTCTCCACCCAGGACTTCTCTTGAAGGTTCCATACTCTCCACCCTAACACCAGTCCCCTCACTACTCCTGGCCTACCAGCCCCTTGGTTGAGTTGCTTTCCTAATGAATCTGATCTCTCCCCTACTAATTTATCATAATGGAAATTGCACTGGAGATGAGAGAACATAATCCCTAACTCTGTTAATGGCTGTGTGTCATGCGGTGAGTTTTAAAACCACCAGAGACTTAGGTTCTTTATCTATAAAATGGAGATAATGATATTTATTTCATATGGTTATAGTGCAGACTATGTAAAATCATGTACTTGGAATTTCACACACAGAGCTTGGCTCCTAGGAAATATTTGACTAATGTTTAGGAGACAACATCCAGATAGTTGTTTGGACCTAAGTCAGCTATTCAAAGAAACTTTTATAACAGGAAAATGAAGGACATTTTTCCAGTGCATGGGGAGGAGATTCCTTCAGGTGGAGCAGGGGTGGCAGGGAGAGGAAGTGGAATATTTAAGGTTATCATGACAGTTGTACAGTCCCCAACCTATACAACTATACATGGAAGCCCTGAAGAGAATCTTCCATTTGTGCAATTGAGATAAAAGTAATACCCTCATAAGGTTTTCAGAATGAGTAACTGAAACAATAGACTGCTAGTCACTAAAGGTATTCAAATGGCTAAAGATATCTAACTTAACTGCTCATCTCTGGCTCCTGATAGTGGAGATGGGCAAGCTCTCTGGAAGTTCTAGTGTAATCACAATCAACTTAACTGAAGACTAGTGGAATGACTAGGAACTCTTTGGTCTTTAGGTCTCATCATGTTATCTCTAAGATGATATGATCACTGACCATCCTATTTAAAGCATAAGACGAGCATTCCATTGTGTATTTACAAAAGTGTATAGCAGAGGCAGGGAGATGACAGTTCTGAAATAAGCAAACATTTTTGATAGATGCTTATGTAAATATCTATATTGTATTTTATGATTTTATATTGAATAGGAGAACAAGCTCTGGACTGAGACAGAATAGACTGAAATTCTGGCTCAGCCACTTAGTTAAGTAACTTTGTGCAAGTGCCTGAACCTCTCTGAGCCCCATTTTTCTTGTAAAGGAAGGAAAAATATACCCATTACATATATTTGCTATGAGACATGTGGAAAGTTAGAAAAAACACAGATTCTTTATAATGCTGAGCCACTAACTTAACCAACCTGGAACTGCCCAATCCCTATCCCTGGATTTATTATTATATGAGACAATAAGTATCCTTATTGTTTAGGTAACATTTTTGTTGGGTTTTCCTTTACTTGGAGCTCAAAGCATTCTAATTGGCACATCTCTTCAATACTTTATTCAGCGAGCGTATAATTTAGAGAACAGAGCACACAGCACTGGTCTGATCCTGTGCTTTTCCTACACTTTTCCTCTAATTTTCTCTGCCAGGTTAACCTAAAACCAGGAGAGCCTGTGTGTGTGTGTGTGTGTGTGTGTGTGTGTGTGTGTGTTGTTGTTGTTGTTGTTGTTGTTGTTATTTAAATACTTCATAAGAGATAGCTGAAAAAGTTCACTAAGATTGGTTTTATTAATGCTACTATTTTCAATGTATGTATTAGGGAATAGTCATCAAACCAAATGAGGTGATGAAAAGCCTGTACTTTAATAAACAACAGTTTACCTTTCCCTTGAAACTCTGGAAATTGACCAGGAATCTGGTTTCTGTGGGAAAAAAACGTTATGAGTCCTGAAAACTCCTTGTGCCTATAAATCTCCTTTGTAATGCTCATGCGCTGTAATATTACAGGATAATCACTTTACTGCAATATCCTCAGAAGAATTTGGAGCTTTGTTATTTCCTGGTTAAAGGTTTCATTATATGCTCCTGGCAGAAACCTAGTCAGGAAGAATTCATTCGTTTATAATTCTAAGGTAATAATACACTCTGACCATTTAAATCTGGGGAATTTACTTGCAGAAATAACTTAGCACATTTGGTGTTCTCTAAGAACTGCAGTAAATCTTTACCAAGTGACCTGGTACCCTTTGCAAACAAAGACAAGTTTTCAATATTTGAAGGAAAAACCCAAGTATGTTTGCAAACATCTTTAAAAGTCACAAAGTTCAAGATCGTGGCCTGATATGTGGCCAGGGTACATTGTGTTTTAAATGTGTCCTTTTGTCCCTTTCCTTAAACAACATGCCTCACATTTTAAATAATTTGTATTAGCCATAGTAGAAGAAGAAACATAATCTGCGCCTTGTTGCAAGAAGTCAAACTTGAATAACCCACAGAAACTTCTGTGTCAAATTACTGGCTCATTAAAACATCACTTAATCTACCTGAGTAGGTAAACATCTCATTTTTAGCTGCTTTTAAACTTCTATGATACACTGGCACCTAGGTGACTTTTACAGTGGTAGCTTATTTCTCCTACTGTAAATGATTTCAGAGCAACCATAAATTAGCTTAATAAATCAGATTTACATATTTTAATGTGCATATTATCCTTTGTTATTTTAGTCTTTCAAAGGCTCTTTTCTGACAATAGGTCAAATTATAAATTCTCATTTGCATCCATTTAAAAAATGATAGAAGTTTATCAGGAAGAAAAGTAAAAGAACCTTCAGATCTCAGTTAAGCTTGACATTTTTTCAGCAACATTTGCTAAGAATAATAACCCTCAGTGACATTTTACATTCACAAAGGAGACAGAGCAATTGACAAAGTTTCCAGGGGTCATTGTTTCGTCCTTTGCCCCTTCTCAATTTAAATACTGCAAACAACTGTCCCTAACTCTTCTCAGATAATCCACTTCTCACTTTCTTAAACATGAAGATTATGGAGGATGCTGCATGGAAGTAATTGTGTCCACTGACATAACTCTTATGACAGTGTTGCTTGATATCCACCAGAAATGTCATGGAAGAGAGAGTCCTGTCCCCTTTGGGCTGTTGCCATTCATTTTCTTAAGGGAGGTTATGAGGACACCTACCATTATACAGTGTATATGACTGACTTTGAAGATTGACCAGTTAGAGAACCCTGAATAATGGCCACTGGGTTTGTGCTTTATAGACATTAAAAGGGATATATATATATTAAAAATACTTGAAGATAATGCTTAGCCTACATTGCCAGGCATTCCTTATTTCTCTGGAAGCCATCTGAAGAGCGACAGAAGAACTTAATGTAACACTATGTCTTTGTGTTCCCAAGAGCTGGATCATTTGTATGATTAGAAAGCAAGAGAAGTGGTCCATACCATGTGTTTCTGTGCAGTTCTTCATTCCAGGCTCAGACAATACTTGGAGGGAAATAAGAATGACTACTGAACTTATCGTACTCTCAAATGCCTCCATTGCCATCAAATTAAGAGACACAGGGCCAGTGTGTGAGGTCCAGGATAGGGGCACTGGAGAATGAAGATAGAAGAAAAAAATCTAAACAAAGAGGGATTTTATATGCTTACAAGGAAAAGGGAATTGCTCTACCAATTTAATTCTCTGAACCTTGTAATCCACCTTTGGATGCCTAACAAAGAAGAACGGCCACATCTGTGCCGTTGGTGACTCTGGGTAGATGCCAATCTCACACCGCCCCATGCCACTGTTGGTTGTTTTTCTCTGTTCACCAGTCCAGTCCCATCCCCCCATCCCCACTGTCAGTAAGGTGAAATTTTACTCTATCAATTATATGGAGTGCTTCCTTTACCCTGGGCAAGGATAGAAGAAGAGGCCTAAAGTATATGGTTTTCATACTCCCTTAAAGCAAGGTGTCGATGTGTATTCCATAGAAAGGCTTCGCTCCCCAAGGGTCTATAGGCGTGTATTGTCCTTTTTCAGCCCTTTATGAGTTCATATAAATAAGATCTGTTAGCCCTGAGAGGGGTGAGTGGCAGTGATAGTGAATTGCCTTCAAAGCTGCAAAGCTGCCCTGCATGTTTCTGTTAGCCTGATTTCACAATAAATAAAAGTGCCGGGTGGGGATGAGGTATGAGCTGTGAATACACAGTGTGATCAGGCCCTTCATTACTTCCTTCCTTTATTTGTTTATTCATTCATTTCTTCCTTCCTTCATTCATTCATGCAAATATCTACCAAGAGCCCACTGTGTGTCAGACACATTCTGCCAAACATGGCAGTGCAGTGATGAGCAAAACCCAGACCCAATCGGGTCCCTGTTCGATTATCATGGAGCTCACTAGTCTATGGTAGTCAGTCCCGGCATTGTTTTAGGTTTGGATGTCCCTTTACAATTAATGCCAAACTCCCTACCCCAATTCTGAATTATAGGCTCATTAAAATATTCTAAACCTTTTGTAGGAGGAATATTATTTGCTTTCAATAATTCAGAACAGAATTCTGGATCTCAGAGTTCTAATTTCTTTAATTTGGCCAAGACAACCTTCCAGAATCAAAGTCCATTAGACTTTGATCTTCACTTCTACTCATAGAGGCACAGATGAAGAAAGGCTCCAGTCATCCGTATCCTGAGGCTGCTCCAAACTACTTTTACATGTTTCCAGATACAGTGAGATATGTAATGAGAGAAGAGTGTTCTTTTCAAATCGTAAGGATGAGCAGCCTATCAACAGAAAGTAAGCGTTTTTGGTCTCACTGCGTAAGTCAGAATTTTCAAAACAAACAGTCTCAACCCTCTACTTGTAACACTGTTTATAGAGAAAATATACCCTGTGTTTGCTGTGGGGTCTGGAATGTTGCTTTCCAAATTAAGGCAGTGGGGATTCCTGGGTGGAAAACACTCAAACTTTAGGGAAACTAAAAACAGTCTTTTATCTCAGTTATATCCTTGAGAAACCCCATTGAATATTCTGCCAGTAATCTACCTAATAAAATCTGGGATGCTAGCCACATTTATCATAACTGAATAAAAAGCATATTAATGGCAACTCTTTGAGAGATAGGGTGGGGTTTTAGATCGTCTTTTAAATTGTTTTTTCTGAGCAAGGCTTCACTTCCAGCCTCGGCTCGACCCCATTCAATGTTATCTGCAGAAATCGCCAGCCACTTGCATCTCCCTCTCTCTGTCATGACTTGATAGAACAGTACAACATACAGCCAACTCCTACTCATGCTTTTATGCCATTATTTTCGTTGATCAACTTTCTAAGCACTTACAGCCAACTATTACTGTTTAATCTCAGGGTGCATATTAGGACTAATCTTATCACTCCTAGATAGAAACAAGCACACCGTCCAGGTGCTCTGCACTTTCCTCACAACTCACCCCTGCTCTTCCTCATCCTAGAGCATTAACAAGAAGTTATTGCTCATGTGTATAACAACAAATTTATCCAAACACAAATAAAGAGAATTAAGATATTATGATGTATTTTGTTTCATTAGCCTAAAATACTGTTATTTCTAAGGTTGTTTCTGATATTCAGTTGTGATTAACAATACATTATGCTTCCCATTTTAAATACTAGATATAGTGATTCATTCCTTCACTTATTTACTTATTCCTTCAATAGTATTTCTAAAGCACTTGCTATTTGCCTGGCATTTTAGGAGTACAATGTTCCCTGATCCTATGGAGCAAAGAGTCAAATGAGAGAGATTATTCCTGAAAAGTTGTGAACTAATCAAATCTTTCTAAATTTATATTAAAATTAAATAGAACAGCTTTGTCTTAAAAGGAGCTCTCCACGAATACTTTTATAAGGTAAAGCACTGATTCCTAATATATCTATTTGGTTAAGCCAGTTATATCAGGTTTTATTAAATCTAGGCACATTTTCCTTCTCATACATGAGAACATCTTCCTTGTACAAGGATTCTGCAAATGATTATGATGTAAATATACATTTCTTTCAGCATAAGACAAGGAAAGAGCTTTATAATATGTTATGATATATTAATATGTTTACAGTAATATAAATTAACAATTAGCACAAACATATGGACAACTACCTAATGTGTGAGCTTTACTAAAAGAGTGGGAGTGGGGGAGCATAGTACAGTGGAAGGAGCGAAGGCTGGGGCCACTGGGGACAGAGTTTAAAAAGGCTTCCAGGAGTTGAATCTTAAGGTGATTAGAATAGACCAGAGAGAGGACAAAATGGCAAAAAGAAAACAGCATAAATTCACAGACTCAGTCTTGGGAAGGCTCAACCACTCATGGTTTTCTCTTTGTTTGGTCATTCCTCCAAATTTGACCCCCAGGGCCTCCCTGTAAAATAAAGAAAAAAATATAGAAGGTGCACACAGCAAATTGATGATGTAACAGGGAAGTGACTCAAAGGAGATC
>PVKH010049658.1:0-10082 GCA_004027955.1 Chaetophractus vellerosus | reverse complement strand
GGTTTCTAGTAAGTCAATAATAAGCAAAGGTAGATCGTGTATTTGTGCACGCATATGTATAGATGCACCTAAACACATATATGCAATATAGTCCAAATAGATTTCCAAGCAATGCGAGTACCTTTGGCCTTGAGCTATCTCTGACCCACATCAGCTGTTATCAAAACAGATTGACGTGATGCCTCTCCAGGTGATAGAAGATGGTTGAGGTCACCACTTTACAAAGGCCCTTATGTAATCGGCTACCAGAGCTGCCACAATGCATTACTGAAATTGCAAGGCAGCTCTGCAAGTCAGAGTTGAGTATGAAGGCACACAGAAATGAAGCTCCCCTGTGTCACACACATCCTTTGCACATGTGGAGATTACATTTCAGTCACCATTACTGATCTTAAAGGAGAGCAAACAGAACTGGAAACAAATGTATCATTCTTGGATATGTGGATGCTGCAATCATCCAGACTGGACAGCACACCAGTCTGTCCTCTAGGGCCAGAAAAAAAGAATAAAATGAAAAATCAAACTTCTGATTACATAAATAATTTTTCCAATTTAGGGAGTTGTTTGGAGGTTTGTTGACTATATGGGTTTTGAATTTCCTGTTGTTTTAAAAAGCTAAAGCTTTTAAATTTCCCTTTCATAATCTGGCCCGAAAGCTTCTTTCATCACTTAGCTGTAAGTATTTTAGCTGTAAATACAAAGTAGGCCTATCCTGGCATATATAGATTTTAAAAAAAACGGTGACAATTTCCCACTTAAGAGACATTTTCTTGTCATTGTGTTATGGGAACATGAAATATATGACCTTCCTATTTTCTGTTTCAGTAGTAAATCAGCCATGGCATGAATATTAAATTGAACATAAGTCCTCTAATTTATAAAAGAGATTTACAGGATTTACTTAATAGCATATCAAAAGTATCCTTTCATACCTCTTTTTTAGATAGAAATATGAGTGCTTAATTTCAGAGTAATAGCATACAAAAACCCTGTCTATTTTTTTTTCCTTTTCCCATTAACTGATTCTATAGTATATTTCAAACTAATTATTCCTGAAGTAATTTGTAAGCCAGAAGGTACTTATATATGTTCACACCAATAAAGTTCATCCCTTTATTCTGACCCTGAAAGGACAAACCAGTTCCTGTTTTCATCTTTACATATTTTCATTTCCATAATTATAATCATACATAAAACTTTGATTAGAACAAGGACTTGCAATTTTAATAGAACACATTTATTTCATATTAACTAAGGTTAGCAAAGACTAAAATTCTATTCACCTTTTATCTCCCTTACACTACCAATTTCTTCTTGGATAATGTTCTTCAAAATGGGGGGAAAGTATGGTACAATCCACTCACTTATGAAGATTTCTCTAGTGACAAAATGAAGATGTCACTGAAATTAAAGTTGTTCCCAAATAAAATGAGATGGCCACTGAGTTAATGAGTATTCCAGAACTGGGAATCTTTTGAGCAGGGGCTGGGTATTAGTGGCAATATAATGTAATAACTTAAAAACTTAGGCTTTGATATCAGATAAAACTGGATGTAAATCCTAGACTATGGCAACCTGAGTGACTTTGGGCAGGTTAGACATCCCTAAATTGATAAGGTTAAAACAGAACTCTCATTCCTCACAACCCAAGCCAAAAATCTAGGAATTATCCTTAATTCTTTTCTAACCCTCAGTTTATATAAAATCAATAACATCCCCAAATATGTCCTCCTCTATCCCTTTCCACCATTACCACCCCTATCCAAACCACCATCATATATTGCCCACATTATTATAAGAACTTCCCAAGTGCCTCCCTCCCATAGAATTTATTCTATACAAAATATCCAGGGTGATCTTTTAAAATTTTAAGTCAAATCAAATTAGCACTCTAATAACTCCCCACCATATTTCTGATATTCCAACACTGTAACCTGTAATCTCTGAATGGTCTAATCCTACCTATATCTTTAATATCTTCCTATAACACCCCACCTCCATCCCTACCCATTATGATCCACACACGCTGGCTTTCTTTCTGTCTCTGTTTTCATTTTTGTTCTATCTACAATGTCCTCCCTCCTTCACATCCTTCAGATCTCAACTTAAATGTTATCTCTTCCTTGACTATTCTGAAGAAGACATCAAGTTACTCAAAATCGTATAACCCTATTTTAATGTTTCTGTCTTATATACTTCTCTCCTTTCTGTACTTAGCATATAACATGTATTCCTTAAATATTTGTTGAATGAAAGAATGAATTTAGGAAAAGAAACTTTGTTACAGTAAAATAAAAATAATTCTACCTACCTATCATGGTTGAAATAGAACCTAAATGAGTCAAGATATGTACAGTGTTAGCACAATGCTGAAGTAAAGAAAGACCTCAATAAATGACAGCGGTATTGTTTTTGTTAAAATAGGGACTATAAAAGGCACATGCAAAGGACTTCTATTTGACCGATATCTCTGCTAATTCTAAGAGTTTATGATTTTCCATAATGGAGATTATTAAAATATAATACTTTTACATAAATAGATGATGAATGAATGAATGACTGTCAGTATTTTAAGCTAACCTGGGCCCTGCTGTTGCTGATTTATCATAGGTAATGATCTTTACTCCTTTCCTTTACCATCCTGAGATACCTAAGACTACCAGACTCGGCTTTTGCATGTATCAGAAGGGGGCTGAAAAAGATAAACTAAGGAAGTTTTGTGAAATGAGGCAGGTTGGGAATCAGTGAAATCTACATTTATGCCTGATCTCTGCTACTTGCGGATTAGCCTCAGACAACAACTTATCCATTCCGAGCCTCAATTTCCTCATGCCACCTCTTCACAGAGTTATTGGAAATGTCAAATAAGATACTGAATGTAATTCACCTAGTACAACAGTTTAGCAAGTGATTGATGGTCAATTAATATTAATATTTCTCCAAGTGTGTCATTGAGAAATAGTCCTGGGAGCAGTATTTGGACTTTTCTCCTTGATTTAGTGTATCAGCACAGGCTGTTTGCACTTTCTGTAATTTCTTTACCTTCTCCTTGGGGGTGCCAATGTGGTCATAATATCTACTAGACTTTTTTCTCGTAGGCCCATTTTACTGGTGCTATTCTTGAATCTACAGTCTTTGTAAAAGGTGACATAATTTGAAACCACAAGTCCAAAATGAATAATAAAATAAATAGCCATAGCTTATAGGGGCAAACTAAGCATTTTAAAAAATCAAGGTCTTGGTACAGTTTGATTTTTTGGGTAAAAATTCACTGGTACTTGCAATACAACTGGAAAACAGAATACTTCCAACACTATTGAAGAATTTGTACTTGAATTATTGCTATGGTCCATTAAACACACTTTTAAAACTTTAATATCTTTCTGCATCAGAGGATTATCCTATGCACAGGCATATAACCACACTATTACAAAGCCCAAAGCGCAAATTGCCTGACTCAGGTGCAGAAATATTCTTGCCACAGAGAAAGTTTGAGAGATTTCAACAGCCCTAAGTGCAGCATTCTCCCAAGTGAGGTAAATGCTTTCTTTCTATTGTTTTCTTCCTGGGTGATTCAAGCTGCCAGGTAGATGACTGGGACTCAACTACTGGAAAATAGAGGAAAGTAAAATATGTCATTTCTTTAAGTTTTAGTAAAAATGTGTTCATCAGAAGCAGAGTTAAAATAATAGTCCAAACAACAATTTGAAAAAAAAAAAAAAGCACTCAGTTTTCCCAGCTACTCCTGTTCAGCATCTGATTCCATTATCTTCTTTCTTCCTTTCAATTTAAAGCATTTTTATGCCTCAGATTTTACTGAGCATATCATCTCTCACATCCTGTGCATAAGACACAGGAATTTATATTGAAAACAATGTGCACAACAATACTTATTTCCTAGAGGGGACTTAAGGAGGCATTGGCAGTTTGTAAAGTGGCATCAATCACATTTCAAGGCAGAGACTAAAGTTTCCTTGATGGATTATTTCTGGGCAGAGAGAGCCAACATTTAAGTGATATACACAACCAGTTCTAAGCAATTCTTGGTTTAAACTCTAAGAGGTACTGGAATGTAAATTGCTGAACATTTTTAATAAGTCACTTGGATAGATGAGTCAAAAACTTTAAAATTGTTCAAACTCCATGGTTCAGTAATTCCAATTCTAGGAGTTTATTCTAACAGATAATGCAGGAAATCAAAGATCCATATTAAAGAATGCTCAAAACAAAAATATTTATTCTATAGAGCATGTTTTATAAATTATATAACATCAAAATAATTATTTCAATAAATCTGAATGAAACTATATAAAATGCAAATGGTGGTTATCACTGATTATGGAATTATGGGTGTTTTAATTATATTAATTAAATAATTAAAATAATATAATTTATAATTAGCATAAACATAAATGCCTTTTAATATATTTGGACAAATATAATCATGCCATAATCAAAATATAGATCATTTCTACACTCTAAAAATTTCCTCTTATGCCAACTGGCAGCAGGGGACCACTGATTTCCTTTGTGTCACTATAATTAACTTTGTATTTTTTAGAATTATCTATAAATGTAATATTTTAAAATGTCTGCTTTTTTTCATTCACCACATGTTTCCGAGATTTATCAACATCGTTGCATATATTAGCAGTTTGTTTCTTTTTTGGGTTGTTTCTGAAAATACAGTTTTTGAAAATTATTAAGAATGCTGATAAGAATATTTATGTACAAGTCTTTCGGTGAACATAAGTTTTCATTTTTCTTGGGTAAACAACAAGGAGGAGAATTTCTTATAAGTACTTACTTTACTTTATAAAAACAAAAAATGAAAAAAACCTGCCAAATGTTTTCAAAGTGGTGGTAAAATCTTAGAGTTCCAATTGTTCCACAAGCTTGCAAATGTTTGTTATTGTGTCTTTAATTTTAGCCGATTTAGTTGTGCAGTGGTTTCTCATGTTTTCAATATTCATTTCTTTGATGGCAAATGACGTGGCACATTTTTCTTGTGCTTATTAGCCATTGTTATTTCCTCCTTTATAAAGTGAATATTCAAATATTTTGCACATCTTTAAAATAACTGAGCTGTTTGTCTTCTCATTATTGAATTGTAAGTGTTCTTTATATATTCTATATATAAAATATAAGTATTGTATTTTTTCAATTTGTGGTTTTAATATTCATTTTCTAAATGAAGTATTTTGAAGAGTGGAAGCTTTTAATTTTGATGAAGGTCAAAGAGTTAATGTCTTTCTATCTTGATTTATGCCTTTAGTATTCTGCTTAAAAAATCTTGGACTACTTCAAGGTCATGAAAATTTTCTCTTATGGTTCACTTTAAGTTAATTTCTGGGTATAGCACAATTAAAGTTCGAGTTTCTTTTATATGGATATCTAATTCCAGCATCATTTGTTGAAAAACTTTCCTTTCCCTATTGAATTATCTTGTTACCTTTGTCAATAATCAATGACCATTACGTGTTATTTATATGCCAAGGCCACATTGTCTTTTCAGTACTATTTTTCTCTGTGTGCTCCAATTTAGATAGTTTCTAATAGTTTGTATTCAAGCTCACTGATTTTTTTTCTGCAGTGCTTAATCTGATCTTAATTCCATCTAGTAAAATTTTCATTTTAGACATTTTGTTTTTCAGCCTTAGAAGTTCTATACAGTTATTTTTTAATTCTTCCATTTATCTCCACATTTTTCCATTTTTTAAAAAATTATTGAGCACATTTATAGTGGTTATTTTAAAGTCCTTGTCTGCTAATTCCATCATTTTTGTCATTTTTGAATCTGTTTCTATTGACTGATTTTTCTCCTTATCATGGGTCATATTTCCTTGCTTCTTTCTATTTTCAGTAATTTTTGATGGGATATTTTTTAATTTCTGGGTTTTGCTATATTTCTTTAAAAAGTGTTGAACTTTGTTTTGGCAGGCAATTAAAAGAATTTTGGTTCAGCTTTATCCTTTCCAGACTGGTGTACAGTGGCCTTTGTTTGAATGCTAGTTTAGCCCTTGAACTAAGGTAAGCCATTTCAGGAGTCTCTATGTAATGACTGGGGTATTTATTTAGGACTCTCTGCTTTGGCTGGACAGACCTCTAATATCTTCTAGTCCTGAGCAAGCTCAGGGACCATTCACCTTCTATCTCCCTAGAAGATGTTTTCTTGCCCTTGTAGATTTTCACCAGAGACATGTGCAGTTTAGTTTTCAGCAACAGACTCAAGGGTACAGCTATGCTGATTTTTGGAGCTCTTTCTCCGTTTAGCTCCTGCTCTATACTTGTATCAGCCTCACTGTACTCCAACCTCTGTCTTCTCAACTCAGCAATATTCTGCTTCTATTCCCTGTACCTGCACTATAAGGAAAATGCCTCCAGGCAGAAGCCACGGTGATTATACGTGCCACCAAATTTATTCCCCTTCTCTCTTGAATCACAATCCTATACTGCGCTGCCTATTGTCAAATGTCTATATTCAAATATTTTATATTTTTCCCAGTTTTCTGGTGATGTAAGATAGGAAAGGCAAGTCCAGTTTGAGTTACACCAACACGGCCAGAAGAGGGAGTCCCTAATTATATTTTCACATATGTGTATGAATTAAATTTATAATTAAAATATACATTAAAAATCATTGGTGGTTGGGGCCGGCCGCATAGCCCAGTGGATAGGGCACCGGCATACCACATGGGAGGCCCCGGGTTCAGTTCCCGGGGACCTCTCCTAGCGAGCAGACCGCCTTGAGAACGGCAAGCCGCCATGGGCGGGCAGAGCCGCCGTGGGTAGGGCAAAAAGCTGCCACGGACAGGGCAAAGCCGCCACGGGCAGGGCAGGTCGCCTGCGAATGGAGCGCAGCCAGCCACCCACGAACTGAAGCAGAGCCAGCCGTGAATGGAAGCAGAAGCTGCCCACAAGCGGGGCAAAGCCGCCTGCGCAGTGACCGGTCTCGGTGCATTGCCGCAACGGACAAGACAAAGCAGACAGAGAGGAACACAAGAATGAACACACAGCAAGAACAAGCAGAAAGGGGGGGTGGGATGTAATAAATAAAAAATAAATCTTTGAAAAAAAATCATTGGTGGTGAAAGAAATGCAATATTGTTAACATAATTAACAACAGTGAATTATATATTTGAACATGGTTAAAAGGGGAAGTTTTAAGTTGTATACATGTTACTAGAATAAAAAGTAAAAAAGAAAAAAAAAGAAAGGAACACATAGGAGTGCATAACACAGCAAACCCGAATGTAAAGTGTGGACTATAGTTAATAGTACAATCACAATAGTATTCTTTCATCAATTATAACAAAGATACCACACTAATGTAAGTTGTTAATGGGGTGTGTATATGACAACTCTGTATTTTCTGTATGATATTCCTTTAAACTTACAATGACTCCTTTTTATTACAAACTGAAAAACTCAAAACACTGGTCATTCCGTATCTTGACCCAAAGTGAAGATGACACTATAAGCTAATTTGAGGCAAAATATCAAACATATGTTTGTTTATTTTTTTCAAATTTTATGCAACACTATTAGGAAAAGGGGGAAAATAGCTATTATTTCTAGAGTGGTTAAAATCATTTTTGTCTGCTCTCCGTTCCTAACTCAACAATGCCATTCTACATGGCTGTAGTACTAGTTTTTATTTGCGGAGTTATGAAAAATACAGGCTGGGTACCCAAGCAGAAAAAGAATGTTGTCTTCAGAGCCAAATCCCCAGTGAACAGACACATCATCTCAAAACCATGCAGCAGGTTTCAGTACAATTCATAGCTACTGACATTTTATAGACCAGGAAGATCCAAGCTTAACTAGCATAGAAAAAGTAATACATTTCCTTCCTTTTGTAGAAAGCTGCATATAATATATCTTTGAAGACAGGGTTGAGATTATCACCATGCTCTTCTATGGATAAATATGGGTGTTCAGTTTCTGAGTGCGTGGCAGAGTTTGCAGGTAATAAATTCACATAACAGTAAAAAACTGCTACTTGTTTAGGGAAAAAAAAAACATTGGCAGTGTGTATTTCAGTTCTGTGCACTCTAGTGTGGTGATATACAGAGACAGTTCCTCCAGTACCTTCTACTTTGCAAATTCATATTCCCTGCCTTGTAATCTAGCTAATCATCCAAGGGTTTGGGGGTGATGGGGGCAAAACTCCCATATTTGCTTGAATATGATGTTTAATGACAGGTGATGACGAATGCTGGAGGGCTTATGTTATTTGCCTTCTCCCCTTGGTACCCAATCTTCTGATTTCTGCCTTCATAAACTCAGCTCAATATTTTTATTTCTGCACAATGAAGTTTGTTGCAATAAAATTAGTTCCTACAATTAGCTTCCTCAGCAATGATGAGCAAGCAGTAATGTGGTGATTTTGTACTAATAGCTGAAAGTGTGGTATCAGCTAATACCACTTTTCAAAGGTGTTTGTGTGCAGATCCTTAACTAGCTCATCAGGTTAACAGATAAATCTCTGCAGATTCCCAGAAGCCCAAATAGATTTAGCACTCAGAAAAGCAAAGGTCCTTTACCTTATTTTATACAATAAGTGGCATTTATTGAACATTTACTATGTGGCAGGCATTGCACTAATGTTTTATGTACACTGTGTCACAGTGTCATAAGAACCTTTCAAGCAGTCAAAAAACTAAGTCTGCATGAGCACAAAAGAGGTCAGCACAAGCTCACTTGGGGTGGGAGTGTGGGTAGCACTGCTCATGTCTAGGAACTGGTAGCTCACAGGCAGAGATGCAGATGGGATGGGGCATAGTCCCTGCTCAAACTCCAATTAACTGAGGGCTCCAGAGACACCCAGGTTCTGTGGTTGTGGCGGATATTTCCAGAGTTTGGTGCCTTTCCAGTGGGCCCTACTTTGGAGATTGTGCTCCCGAGTGTGACAGAGTTAGACTCAGATGTGACTTCTCTACACATGCCTCCTCTGTCCCTTTTGTTTGAACCTATAGTTGGTGCTGGAGTTGGTAGGTGTACATACAGGAGACTTGAATCTCTGGACCATCCATGTGTCGGCTGGGCCCTGAGCCTCGGCGGAGTTGTAGCACCTATTCTCCAGTTCATTGGACTCACCCAGGACAACTAACAAGGAGGTGAGTATGACAGCCACCACACCAAGGAAATGAGAGAGTCTACAATTGCAAGTAAGAGAGTCCCATCCATCAGCCATATGGGATCAAAGTCCCCTCTCAATTAGAGGTGGACTTGGCATCACCATCCCAGAAATCCTCAGGATTGCTGAATAAAATATGGACTAGAGGGGACTTACTGGTATTCTACTATAGACTTATTGTGATTCTAGCAATGCAAGAAATTATATCATAGATGTGGAGACAGTGGCCACTGGAGGTGCTGAAGTCAGGGTGAGAGAAAAAGAGGTGTAATATGGGGGCATTTTCAGGACTTGGAGTTGACCTGGGTGACACTGCAGTGATAGATACAGGCCATTATATATCCTGCCATAGCCTACAGAATTGAGTGGGAGAGAGTGTAAACTACATGTAAATTATAGGTCATGCTTAGTGGAAATGCTCCAAAATGTGTTCATCAATTGCAATGAATTTACCACACTAATGAAAGAAATTGTTAATGTGGGGAAAAGTGGGAGGTCTGGGGAGTGGGGCATATGGGAGTCCCTTATATTTGTTTATGTAACAGTTTATATAAGCTAAGTTTCTTTTAAAAATAAATAAAAGGGGCCGGCCGTATAGCCCAGTGGATGGGGCGCCGGTATACCACATGGGAGGCCCTGGGTTCGGTTCCTGGTCACCTCTCCTAGCGGGCAAGACCACCTTGAGAAGGGTAAGCCGCCATGGGCGGGCAGAGCCTCTGTGGGCAGGGCAAAAAGCTGCTACGGACAGGGCAAAGCCGCCATGGGCAGGGCAGGTTGCCCGCGAACGGAGCGCAATGGGGGGATACAAAGTGGACAGAGAGGAACACAAGAATGGACACATAGCAAGAGCAAGCAGAAGGGGGGGGATGTAATAAATGTAATAAATAAAAAATAAATCTAAAATAAAAATAAAAATAAAAAATATATTTTAAAAAACCTATGG
>PVKH010049657.1:0-10078 GCA_004027955.1 Chaetophractus vellerosus | reverse complement strand
ATAGAGGCAAGGATATAGCAAGTGGAGATGGAGACAGCACCCCACCCTTAGAACTCTTTCAGGTCTCAGGATCTTTTCTGCTCTAGTCATAAGACACAAGGCAAGTTGATCTTGCCATCACTAGCTTGCCACTTCAATCTCATCATTTTGCTCTTTGTACCATCAACACTGGGCACCATTACTCTATAGATTAGAGCCTTGTAAAAGAAATTTATTAGAAATGCAATAGACCAATTCAGGACATTAAAGAAATTCTGGAATATCTGTGAAGCATTGTGCATAATTTTTTTTACAGATTAGGTAAGACTTAAGAAAAGATCATTGGTCTTTTATTGAGTTTATAATGGATGTAACTCGTAAAAATAATCAATACAAAATAAAAATCAAAGTATCTAAGGCTGTACTTGGTAAAACATATTAGAGCCTAAAAATTCATTGATGAATGGAATCTTTAGAAGTTTAGATTTGCAAAATTTGATGGATAAAATTAAATTTGATAGAAACAATGGTCACAGATGAAAACTTACAATGGCAGGTGCTATAAATGATATGGCCAAAATACTGATCATATGGTCAAATACTGATCAATAAATCAAATCTTGTTTGTAAATTTACATCTAAAAATTGGACTAGATGAATATCATGTCAGTAAAATAAGTATGAGATGGGAAAATACTGGGAAATATTTGCCTCTTCTATATAGAAAATTATTTGTGGAATTAATTTGGACTAATGGGAACTTCTGCTTCTCAATTGTAACTGGTATTCAGCTCATGCTGTAATAACTAGAAAAAATTAAATGAATTATAAAAAGCATATTTTTAAAGAGTTGGGAAGCAAAAAGTATTAGATAAATCAAAATTCTAGAGGCAAGCTCTCTTCCTAGGTTAGCTGAGATCAATGACTATTTTCTTTCAGTTGCAAGTCTGTTCACAGGCTGAGAATCAGTCAAACTTGGCCTGGCCAGAGGGCCTCTGCTGGGGAAAGACAAACCTGTAGTGCCTTGGATAGCCAAGTAAGCAGACAAGCTAGAATCCAGAGGAGCTCCAAATGCCTTTCCCAGTTTTCCCAAAAGACGTGCTGAGTGCTGGGGGGCCCAGGAGCCCTGGGAAGCTGGGCTGGAAATGCAGAGTGAAGCACCTCACTGCCACATAGAGACTGAGGAGCCCTCTAGAGCAGAGGTTTTTAACCAGGGGTCCATGAGCTTGAACTGAAGTTCAAAAAAGCATTATTCTTGTGGGGACATGGTGCGGGTGTGATATATTTATTAAATAATACACAGTGGACTTAGTAAGGGGTCCATGGTTTTCACCTGACTGGCAAAGGGGTCTGTGGAACAAAAAAGGTTAAGAACCCTTGCTTTAGATGGAAGGGCCTGCAACAAACACACAACTGTTCTTGAGGTATTGAAAGCAGGTAGACTGAATCTAACTAAAGCTGCAATCCAGCTCCAAGTCAGCTTAATTCCTGATTGGATTGAGGTGATCAGTCCCTCTCCATCTGCCTTTCAGAGGAATGAGCAAACCCTCTGGGGGAAAATAACAAAGACTTTGGTTTTTAAGAGTCTTCTTTAAGAGGTTCATTTAGAATTTGAGTTTGGGGGCCGGCTGTAGCCCAGTTGGTAGGGTGCTGGTTTACCACATAGGAGACCCCGGGTTCAGTTCCCGGGACCTCCTCCAGCAGGCAGACCACCTTGAGAAGGCAAAGCCGCCACGGGCAGGGCAAAAGCCTCCGTGGGCAGGACAGGGCAAGCCCCCATGAGCAGGCAGGCCGCCGCGTGGTGAGTTGACTAGGCGGGTTGCCGCACGGGGGGGTGGGGACAAGCAGACACAGAAGAACACAAGAATGAACACAGCAAGAACATGCAGAAAGGGGGGGAATATGTAATAAAATAAACAAATAAATAAATAAATAAAAAGAAAACCTTTAAAAAAATAAGAATTTGAATTTGACTCAAACAGATATTCTACAACTTAAAAATACTATATCTGAAAATAAGAATTCATTGGATAGATTAAACAGCATACTGGATATAGTAGAAGACAAGATTAGTATACTCAAAGGTAGGCCACTCCCCCCAAAAATTATCCAAACTGAATCACAAAAAGAAAAACAAAATGCAAAGAACTGAACAGAACAAAAGATATATGTGGAACACAGTCAAAGCTCTAACATATGTAATGGGAATCCCAGAAGGACAGGAGAAGGATAATGAGGAAGCAGCAATATTTGAAGAGATAATTGTTGACTACTTTCCAAAAACTGATGAAAGACATCAACCCATAAATTCAAGAAACTAAGCAAACTCCAGGAAGGATAATATAGAGAAAACCATCTTAGGCATGTTGTAGAGAATTTGCTGGGAAAAAAAAAGATAAATTGAACCAATAGAGTTTGCTCTGGAAAATTGTTTCTCAGTGAAAATTTAATGAAGTTGGCATTACTCTGATCAAAATGTTTACATTTACAAATACAAAATCAACATGATCCTGAGGTCAAAACGGAGGTGTAAAAACAAAACAAAACAAATGGCAGCGTTAAAGGGTCATCTTTTTTCTGGCACGAGGGGGTGCGTTTGGCCCTTGCAACCAAAGGACCTAACTGAATTCCTCTCTAGAGAGTCCCACCTTACTGGGCCTCTTCTTCCCTAATCTGATAATTCTAGCTTTGGGGCTGAAGGCGAGGCTTTAAGGTCTGCTCATTTGCTTAATTGCTGCTTCTAATCCTGGAATTCCTAGGTTTCCAAAGTTACATACCTCTGGCCATTGCTGATTCATTTGTGGGGTTCCCAGGCGAGAACCTGTGTCCAGCCCTCGGTCACTTTTGCCTTGTGAATTTGTTTACTATTATGGGAGCAGACAGGAAGGAATAGGGCAATGGATTATAACTGTGGTTCAGGATTTGCTCGAGTGATTTTTAAAATAAATACATGTACAAATATTACACTATAGGTCACCCCTAACTTAGGGACAGGTGGATAGTGAAAGCATCCTAAAACTCCTGGAGACTGATCGTTTCAACCATTATCCTTTCACGCAGATGAAGGAATAAACATGCCTTGTGTAATTTGAATATTTGTTTGTGTCTACATTTTTCCAGTTATGTCTTGTTACAAGTTGTAAGGCTGATCCACCTACTTTCTAGTTCCTGACCCAGTACTAGACAAGCCTGGTACTGTATCAAGTTCCTGACCCAGTACTAGACAAGCCTGGTACTGTATCAAGATCCCCATGATATATGGCTGCTAGAGTCTGGAACTGTGGTTGGCTGCTCAAAACTGGGAATCAATTATGCACCTTCAAACCTCTCCAGCATATCCTGTGTCACTACTCCAGTTCTCCCACAGTGTCTTTTTTTTTTTAAGATTTATTTTTTATTTATTACATATCCCCCCCTTTCTGCTTGTTCTTGCTGTGTTCATTCTTGCATTCTTCCGTGTCTGCTTGTCCCCCCCTGTGTGGCGACCCGCCGAGTCAGCTCACCGCGCCGCGGCCTGCCTGCTCGCGGGGGTTTGCCCTGCTCGAGGAGGCCCCGGGAACTGAACCCGGGGCCTCCTATGTGGTAAACCAGCGCCCTACCAACTGGGCTACAGTCGGCCCCTCTCCCACAGTGTCTTGAACACTGCCTGAACTGTGGCCATTTCATTTGGGGCCCAGATAAGATTTTCCTCCTGACTCTTGCTGTTCTCCCAGGAGATAGATACTGCTTCCTATCTCTGACTCTTCTCTGGGGTTCAGTCCTAAATACTATGAGTGTCATTGCTCATTGATTATTTCTTTTAATAAGTTTTTATCACTCACTATATGTCTGACACTATGTTAGGTGCTAGAAATACAGTGGTGAACAAAATGATATAAGCCTTGTCCGTAAAGAGTTTATATTCTGGTGGGAAAAAAAGATATTAAATAAATAACTAGACAAATAGATATTTAATTGCAAACTGTGATAAAGTTATGTAGGATAAGGACAAAATTCTAAAAGAAAATAAGAAGCAAGCAGAATCTAATTTAGGTTGAGTCAGGGGTCAGAGAAAGCCTTCTGGAGTCAGTGTTTCGGGCTGAGAAAAAGCAGGTGAAAAGGCTTGGAGTTAGCAAAGAGCTTGGCCTTTCTGAGCACCTCGGCAGTGGTGAGTGAGACTAGAGCTGTGGTTGCCAGCCAGGGCTATAATGGTTTCCTATAGTTGCTATAATAAATTAACAAACTTGGTGGCTTAGAAGAACAGAGATTTGTTCTCTCTCAGTTCTGGAGGGCAGAAGTCCAAGATCAAGGTGCTGGTAGGGTCAAGCTCACTGCCAAGGCTCTGGGAAAGAATCCTTTTCTTGCTTCATCCAGCTTCTGGGGGCTGCCACATGCCTTGGCTTGTGGCCAGATAGCTCTGATCTTCACGCATCTTCAAATCTCTCTCTGCTGCATCTTCATATCACCTCTTCTTCACTGCAAGTCATCTCTCCCTCTGATTCTCCTTCATAAGGACACTTGTGATTGCATTTAGATACTCCAAGATAATCTCCCCATCTCAAGATCCTTAACTTAACTACACCTGCAAATTCATTTTCTTGCCATATAAGGTAAAATTTCCTGATTCCAGGGATTAGTACCTGATATTTTTGGGGGCCTTTTTTCAGCTCATTATGTTGGCTTGCATCAGAAGACTCTGAAGACGTTTCAAAGATGCAGTGCCTAGATTCCATTCCAGACCAGGTAAATCAGAATTTCTGACTTTGGCCATGTGCGTGGGTATTTTTTAAACACTTATCAGGTGACTCTAATGTAGTAGAGCTAGGGTTGAAAACTAGTGGGCTAGTAGATTACAGTGAGAGCAGGAGGGTCTCATCACCCTTTGGGGACTTTTGCTGCCCTATTAGTCTGGGAAGACCTCTTGGGCATCAGTGCTGTCTGGATGAAGCCCTCATTTAGGGTCCACTTGGAAAGGTTTCGTGATCTGCTTTCCTCGTGGTTCTTGGCCCTCTATCCTTCAGGCCTTGCTTCTTCTTCCCCGTGAAGCCGACACTGAGATACTGGGGTGTGAAACACCTGAGTCAGTCCAAATTATGAAGGATGGCACAGGGCTAACAAGTTAAAGGGGGATCAAGCTTAGCTGGCCTCACTCCAATGTAGCGCGAATTGACTGCTGTGGAGTTGTAAGTGAAAGTCTGGAGAGCATGTACTAAAGTTCAACTCTACTTGTAAAACCTTTATCTTCAGTCTGAACTAGAAATCCACCTTAGAGGTAGGCCCTAACTGGGAATTTGGAAAACATGCCTGAAGCCCAGGCACTTTGCTATGTGTTTTAGTCATAAAGAGGGATTTTCTTTCTCACGCTCCCACCTATCTTATGAAAATATTGAGTTTTTTTTTCCTCCAGTGAATACACTTAGGAGAAAATAGGAATTTGGCCCGTCAAGATCCCCATGGTTACCAGTAGCTTTGTCCCTAAGGACAATCTTAGTCTCACAACCGCATGGACATGCCACTTGGGAGCTTTGAGAATGACCATGTAATTTGCTGAGAATTTGACAATTGGAGGGAAAAAGCCAATTTAGCAAATTCCTATAAAGCCTGAGTAACTATTTGCTAGGAGTTCAGCATTTGCCGGTGCCAGTTTGAGAGGAATCCCAAGCCCGACTCACGATGGGGCCATTAGGGATTAATTTGAGGGGAAGCTGTCTTTGGTTTTACAAATCACTAAATTGTCTCTGGGGAGGTAAAGCGCAATTATTTCACTTTGTAGGCTGCAGTCTTTTCATGGTCAAATCTACTAATAGGCTCCGTGCGCAAGGGAATATCCGTCACACCTTGAAAGTGTGGGTTGCGTTTCGAAGTACTGGGAGTATTTAACTGGAAGTTCTTTGCAGATGGGAGGTCTATGGGGCGTCAGACTTCTGACATTGTGTGACGTCATTCCTAGCACAGTGCCGCATCCAGGTTGGTATTCCTTGTTGCTGACAGTCAGCTCAAGTGTGGCTGGATATCCCGAAAAATTCAGTGAGAACATGGTGCTTCTTTGGGGAAGTTCTTTTACCTCCTTCCTTCTCGCCTCTCCTGCAATATCACCCTCATCTTGTTTTCATAATTACTTACACCGTATTATTTCATTATCTCTTGGCACATACATAAAACGGTGTCTGTTTACTAAGGGGCCTCCCTTTGAATACTCCTTTAATTTAGGGAGGCTGGACGGTGGTGTTCTTTTCTGGGTACCCACTGCTATGTATGCTCAGTGCTCAAGAAAATATTTGCATGAATGATGACTCGCCTCCCTTCCAGAACCCCTCTTTCCTTTTCCAAACTGGCAGTTGCTGTGCCTTGTGAAGACCTTGGGGTTTCTCTTGATTGTCCCATCCTTCCTGCGAAGAAGATCTGGTGGGTGGCCCCAGTAATAGCTTTCTTACCTAGTAGCTGCTTCACTTATTTTCACTGCTGGCAAAACGATGGGCTTCCAAGTCCTCATCCAAGGGGAGAGGATGGCGGGAATGGAACTGTTAGCTCCACCACCACGATGTGGGTTAAGATGTCTGTAAACAGCCTCACTCTGAGGCACAAATACCCCTCTTTCTCCAAAGAGCAGCTATGGCGCGGCATTGGCATGCAAATACTTGCAAAGTGAAAGTGGATACCCTTCCACAGCTCATCATCCCTGGCCTCGGGAGGACAGCCTGCCAACTGCGCATGCATGTCGGTTTGGCATCAAGACAAGTGTTCCCTGGAGCATAGACTGAAACCACCGAACTGATATGGCATGGGAAGCCAGCCAGATCCTGCCTTTGCTCTCTGTAGGTGAGCTGCTGTGGAATTAACCTGTGATGGTCTCCAGCTCCTGCCTGGTTGGTGGCCCGGTTTTTGTTTTTTTTTTAATTAAACAATACATCTGACATTTGAATCTTGTTTCTCCCCATTCCACTGGTATCTACCAGCCCCAAAACCACCTTCCTGGTCTTGGTTTGTGAACATGGGCAACTACTAGATTGTAAGAAATGGGCAAACCATTTCTTCTTGCCCCCTGAGAGCCAAAGGCCACTAATGGACTGTTCCAAAATTGTGCCTGGTCGGCAGAGCCACTGACCTGGCATGGCTGGCAACCCCCGATTGCTGCCTGCTCCTTTTGCATGCCCCTCTTCTACATTTTCTCCCTCTGTTCCAGCTCTCCACATCCCCTTTTTTGTTTCCAGCTCTTATTTATTCAGGACTTCCAATAGTCTAAGTTTTTCATGAATTCAGGCCTTTAATTTAGCATGTGGGGAGCTGGCTCTCCCAGCAAGCTGCTTTGGTCATTATTTCCAACTTGAGGGAATAGAGAGGCAGCAGGGTGCCCATGGAAAGAGTGGGGGCTGGAAGCCAGAAGGCCCCGGGTACTAGTCCCAGCTCTGCTTCTTAGCTGTGGGATCTCTTCCCGGGCGCAGCCCAGACACACCCTGTCCACAGACCTCAGTTCCTTTACTGATGAGAGGAGGAGTTTGGACAATATGATCACTAAGGCTTGTCTTATTCTGTCTTATGGATTTGACTGGTTTTGTGAAATCCCTACTGGTTCATGCCAGTTTCACTTTTCTTTTGAAATACTTTATTGTTAAATGAATGAATGAAGAGATGTGAACAGAGTCCCTAAGCCAGATTTCTCAAATGCAGAGTATTGGGGGGTAGGGGGAGAGGAATCTACTTTTTAAATCAGTATCTAGAGACTTATAGCCTGGAAATAAAATTCCACTTCTTATCTTGAAATGTGAAACAATGTTTTCCACCAGGATATGATAAGAAAGTGATTTAAGTGTTCCCTCTCTCTCTTTTTAAGGATCCTATTTCTTTACTGTATGTAGCATAGGCACATATAATTGTTCAAGTAAAATTGTACTTTTGGAAGGAAAAGGTTAAAGTTGGCTACTGATATTCATCAGGAGATGGATATTTAATCTTTAATCTCTTGTCCTAGGCCTCTACTTTGGATCAACTCATTATCCCGAATAAACGATGTGTCATTCCCATTATTTATGTTTCACTGCAGCCAAAGTATCTGGACCTCGTTTTTAGTAAGCACCATTCATTTCGACCCATTCAGTATTAATCTCCCTGCTAACATCTTTCCTGTTCTATGTGCTGTCCCCTATTTGCTTTTATGTTTTCTGCAGAGTGTTTATAAAAGGATAATCTTTTACAAAGCAGACAAAATTTTTGTGTATAAACTGCTCTGTTTGAATGCCTCATTGATATACCATCTAAAAACTGAAGTGTTCAGCAAGATTAGCAAAGCCCTGAGCTATTGAGCTGGGGGAAAACATGAGAACTGGTCCCTTCTCTGTCGGAAGCAAAGGCGACAAAAAATGCTTTTGCTCTCCCAGTAGTAGCAAAAGCAGAGCCATTGCCCACGCAGGCCCTGATAGACCTTGTTGCTTAGAAATTAAAGGGGCACAAAGAAAGTAGCTCAGAAGTCACCAGGAAAGGGCGGAAGAGTGTGGTGGTCCTGTGAGTTCTTCCCTGGAGCTTTCTCAGACAAATACTATGGTTGTACAAACTCCAAATTCACATGCAGTGCCCACTTCATCTGAACCCTTAAAACATCCACAAAGTAGCCACATGTTGCTCGGGTGCTCCTTGAGGTTAAATGGCTCGAGCCTTTCTGGTCTACACTGTAGAAAAGGACTAGGAACCGTGTAAGGATCCAGGGGAGGACAGTCTCTTCCTGCCTCCTCCATCTTCCCTGTCCAGGGATAGGAATCTCATAGGAACAACTCTCTTTTTCAGAGAAGAGGTAGAGATCACTGTATTTTACAATGAAAGAAGAAGTTTCCTTTGTGGAAGTTTTGCATGGCATGGGGTCCCAAATATGCCACCGATTAAGAGACTTAACAGATGGACTCTGAGAATAGGAATAAATTCAAGAAAAATTAAAAAAAAATCAGTGGAAGGGGGTTGTAAGTCTGGCCGCCGTGGGAGCTGAGTACAGGAAGCTACACTGAGCAAATGCTTTGTACCTTAGACAGGGCGAGTTCAGCTGGTAGAGATGCATGGAAGCATCTGAAACACAAACTGTGCTCGGGTTTTTAGTTGGCAATGTTGTGGGTAAAAAAAATCCCAAGATGCGCAGTGCCAAAAATTAAACGTGCCTTTAAACAGCATTTTTTTCCCAACAATTGATCACTTTGATTACACAATAGCAAGCCTTGTTATTTTATAAGGAGTGCCCTTTGTCCACATGAGAATTTTTGAGTACATTTCCACATTTATTAGGGAAAAGTCCAAAACAGACATGTGGCCATGTCATTTTAATGGCATAGACCCTTAAATATGAAGGGCCTGCCAAAACTCTTTTGAAGTTCTAAGCTATAAAAATCCCGAAAATTTATCCATCATGACTCTATCAATAGTGAAGCATTATTTAGGATTTTACTTTATCTAAATGCCACCATTGTTGGCCATTGATCATGACCTTGACTAGTATGGGAGCCCTTGCCTTAATCTGAAATCCACACCAAGAAGAAGGCTGGCAAATATTCGGGAAGGACTTGGATTCAACTTCCCCGGGCCACTCTCTGTGTGGTCTTCAGGAGAAACTGGAACCAAATACCAACTAGTCCTCACAACTTATTTGGGGAGTTCTGAACTTTGTAGGGGAGGGGAGGACTGGGAGAAACTGGGAAATTCTTACAGTGAGACTTGGTCAGTTACATTGACCAAAACAATAAAGTGTTTAGGTTTTCATGGCTGTGAGTCAACCTCTTGACTGTAGTGAAATTTACTGTGACAGCTCATTTCACGCTGGAGAATATCCAAAGTAAGATCCTCAAGAGGATGGATGGCTTCAGTTATTTCTTAGGTATTAACCTCAGTGGTGCCTAGTTTTGAGCTTTAATCCTTCTATTTTCTATTCCATTTTTCTTCTACCCTTTCATTTCTTTTGCTTTCCTCCCTGTTTTTTTAATTTTTCTTTATTTCCTTTATTCTTTCCTCCCCTCCCTCCATCCCTTCCTTCATCTTGGAGCTCTTGAGGGGATACACGAAGTGTGGAAGACATGATCCTTGCCTCAAGGAGTTTACAATATAAATAGGTAATTAGGGCCAACACAAAATTTGTCTAATATAAGGA
>PVKH010049656.1:0-10066 GCA_004027955.1 Chaetophractus vellerosus | reverse complement strand
GGACATTACCACTGATCTCACAGAAATAAGAGAGCTCATAAGATGATACTATGAACAACTGTACTAGAAAACAGATGAAATGGAACACTTTCTAGAAATACATGAATAATCTACACTACAGGGATTAATCTCAGGTTTTTCTCCTAGGATTATTATTGATTTTTATTCTTTTTGCTAACATTTTTAATATTCAAGAGTAAATTATGATACCTTTTCTTGAATTTTTCTTCTCTTCTACATTGTCTGTTTTCTTCAAATTGTTTTTAAATATTCTGGCTTCCTTTATATTAGAGGCTCTTTTTAAGAATCTCAGAAGACTCGCCCATAGCTCAACATGTAAGAATGTGAGGCCTGTGGTTGAGAATACAATTGTAGGAGTGTTTTTTTGTCAACTATGGCAGGGAAGGGTCACTGGTGCACAGTGTCGGGGTGGGGGGATTTGTGGTAAGGACGCACCTGGCACATGCCTCTACGGAATATGAACGTGTTCATGTGGTCATAGGGTGTTATCTCAGTGGGTGAAGACCCAACAAAAACCAATCAAATATTAAATTCCCATCCTGAGGAGTCCTTCTACAGTCTCTAATTGAGTGGCAAGGATCTCTAGAGTACATAGGCAGTGGCTAATAAAAAACAGACCAAAATCCAAAGCCCTTGATATTAATGCTTGCACTTATGACCCTTATTCTTGAAAAATTGAAACTTAGCCTAATAATAACTATTGCCTAAGAGTTACCTCCAGAAAACCTCCTTGTTGCTCAGTTGTAGCCATTCTCTAAGCCAAACTCAATAAACTCATTACCTCTCACTTGGCCCCATTGTGTCTCCCAGGCAAGGTCTTCCCTGGCACAGAGGGAATTAATACCAATGACCAACCAACAATGTACCTTCACCCAAAAGGGGATACATGAAATGCAAGAGTTTTTATGGCTAAGAGATTTCAAAGTGAGTTGGGAGGTCATTCCAGAAGTTAGCTTATGCGCTTCTCAGGTGGATCTCACTGCCACAGTAAACACAGCCTCAAATGGGGTGTTCCCAAGGGTCTAGAGACATCTAGACACTTTAGGTAAGGCACACAACCCATGAAATCTGCACCCCTTTGGTGGGTCTCAACTTTTAACACATGATAACATATTTCCCTGATTTAAGATTAGACTCATTTATAATTTCCTTGTACATGATTCTTTGACCCCTTTTATTTGAACCTATAATTAGCACTATACTCATTAAATGTCCCAGAGACTTAAATCTTCAGTCTGTTCATAGGTGGGTTTAGCCCTGAATCTCAGACGGGTTTCAGCCAATACCTGCTCACCAGTTCACTGGACATACCTAGCACAACTAACAAAGTTATAATGGACAGCCCCGCCCAAAACACAAAGAGTACCTGCAACTGCAAGTCAAACAGTTCCTTCCATCCACCCCCATAAGATCTAAGACCCCTCTCAATCTGAAGCAGAGTGGGCATCACCATCCTAAAATCCTCAAGTTTGAGCAAGAGGCAAACAAGGGGAGAATGCAAACATGGACCCAAGTAGACTTAATGAAGTAGTGGAAGAACTTGTAACATTGACATAAAAAAAAGAATGGGTTTCAAAAGCTGATTAGCATCTCAGGGTAGGTGGTTATTGCTTATGAACTGTGAGCCTCACTAAGATAGGGGACACCTGGTGTCAATGCCATCGGGTTTTATAGTGGGATGATTACCCATGGAATGATCTTTCCATCTGCCTGAAGATTATAAGCCTGGATTTTGGTATATTCTGAGCTACGGTGAACATAGGAAATAGCTGGAGAGGGTCAACATTTATTAGGTAAAACTTCTACTGAATTGTCCCATCTCATTGTATTAAAAGCTCCCCCAAAATATGCACATAATCACTTTTTCCTTTTTATTAATATTATTTGTTAGAGAAGTTGTAGATTTATAGAAATATCATGCATAAAATATATAATATATAGAGTTCCCATATACCACCCTATTAGTGAGGTACATTTGTTATAATTCATGAAAGACCATTTTTATAATTGTGCTGTTAACTACAGTCTATAACGATCGTGTTCAATGTGCTGTACAGAACTACGTGTCTTCATTTAATGTTTCTTGTAGTAAAAATATCTGACCTAAAATATCTGCTTTTAACCTTCTTCACAGATATACATCAGTGCTGTTAATTATATTCACAATGTGGTGCTACAATCACCTCTATCCCCTGCCAAATCTGTACAGTCGACCCCAAAAAACATTCTTTACAATTTATGAAGTCCCTTTTCCCCACCCTGAAGTGGTGGGGAACCTATATTCGAGTTTCTGACCCAATAGCATGCTTATTCTAACTGTTTCATATCAGTGAGATAAGGCAATACTTGTCTTTTTATTTCTGGCTTATTTCACTCACCATGATGCCTTCAAGGTTCATCCATGTTGTTGCATGAATGAAAACTTCATTCCTTTTTTTATGATGAATAATATTCCATTGTTTGTATATTCCTCATTTTTTAAAATTGATTCAGTTGATGGACACTTGGGTTGCTTCCATCTTTGGGCAATTGTGAATTATGCCACTATGAACACCAGCGTGAACACGTCTGAGTCTCTTCTTTCACTTCTGTAGGGTATATACCTAATTGTCAGACTCCAAGATCAACTGGTAATTCTAAACTTAGAATTTCTTACGGCTTCCAGGCTTACACAGCAGCTGAGCAATTTTACATTCACACCAGCAATGAATGAGTGTTCCTCTTTCTCCACAACCTCTCCAACATTTGAAATTTTCTGTTTTTTATTTTTTTCAATACTAGCCACTTTAGCGGGTGTGAAATGGGATCTTAGTGTGGTGGGTTTTTTCTTTGTTTGTTTTTTGCTGTTGTTGTTGTTGTATTTCTGGAAGTACCAGGGACTAAATCCGGGACCTCGTACATGGGAAGCATGAGCTCAAACACTAAGCTACACAGTTAATGATGTTGAGCATCTCTGTTTGTGTTTTTTAGCCATTTGTGTATCCTCCCTGGAGAAATGTCTTTTGCCCTTATTTTAATTGGGTGGCTTGACTTTTAATGTAGGATTTTAAAAAATATATTTGATAATAAACCCTATCAGATGTGGTTTCCAAATATTTTCCAATGTATAGGTTGTCATTTTACTTTCATGATGAAGTCCTTTGAGGCACACAAGTTTTAATTTTGATGAGTCCCATCTGTTATTTTTCATTTGTTGCTTGTGCTCTGGGTGAAAATCCTAACAAAGTCCTGAAGAAAATACACAGAAGCCAACAAAAACAGGCATGATTTACTTGTTTCTGGGTGCTCCAGTGCTATTGGTTCCAACTTTCCATAACACCAAATAACCAAAATCGCCAACCTACCCAGATATCCCATGATCTCCATTATATTTCTAGAATCTCCTATAAGAGAGAAGGGTTTCATTTCCCGATCACTTAATTATGAAAATTCTAGCTAGAGTTTTGTTTATTATCATTTTATCTCCTGAAGTTGCTGCCCTCTTTCTATCTGATTACCTAAAATGTGATCAGAATTTTCCCCCTCCATTCCCCAAGACACTACTACCAATGGAGTCATTGTAAACTATAACTACTCTCAGCTTTATGTACACCGGAGGATAATGACAGCATGTTACTACAGCAAACACAAATTCTTGGTGAAATGTGATTTCTAAGCCCTCCTTGACCAGTGGCCTCTTATTATTGACCATCTGTCCTTTTGGGTCCTGGCCTAAACATATTGTTATTCTTTTATCATCCATCCCCTTATTCTCTAAAATAGAATCACCAGAAAACATTCCAAATTCATTTTATTTTGCAGAACAATTCAGTTTTCTATTTTGGCCAATGATTTCTAAGAGATATTAACCCTACAATCTCCTTCCTTCCCAGAAAAGTAAACTACAAACTGTTTTTATAATCAAAAATAGCATAATGGAGAGTAATTCATGTCTGCTCCTGAAAAAAGCATAGTCAATTTCAAAATAGAAGTGTTTTATCCTATGTCATGTCTACTGGAATAAGAAACAATATTAAAAGAGAAGCACGGTGTACTAGAAGGAGCACTAGGTTTGAATTCAGGACCTTAGATTTACTCTAGGCTTTTTCATTGAAAGCTGTGTGACTTTAAATAAGGTATTTACCCCCTGGGTTTCAGTTTACTATCCCAGCAATAAATATATAGTGACCATCTACTATGTATTTGTTTAGGTATAAATAAAAGGAAATTTATTTGGAAAAGAAGCAAAGTGCATAGTATTACATCTGCAAAATGGGCTGATTCTTGAAAATTTTATGAGACCTTCTATCACAGTAAATCACTGGCATTTGAAGGAGACATGCTCCTGCTTAGTGGTGGACAGAAACACAAGAGTGGAGGAATATTGTTTGATTCATCCTACAAATGGCACATTACAAATGGCATACCAGAGTAGACCCCCTTCAATGACAAAATTTCACTCTACTGTTATTGCATTGCAGAATGATTAATTATAACCCAGGAGGAAAAAAAAGAGTTCGCATAGACAATGAATAAACAGATGTAATAAATTCCTTCCTTAACGTTATTATCAAACAAGAGTAGGAGAAAAAATTGTGCAAATGGTGAGGAAAAGAATAATTACTCTAAAGTACATGGAGGGGCCGGCTCGATAGCCCAGTGGATAGGGCGCCAGCATACCACATGGGAGGCCCCGGGTTCAATTCCTGGGGACCTCTACTAGCAGGCAGACCGCCTTGAGAATGGCAAGCCGCCATGGGCGGGCCGGAGCCGCCGTGGGCAGGGCAAGAAGCTGCCACGGACATGGCAAGAGCTGCCATGGGCAGGGCAGGTCGCCCGCGGATGGAGCGCAGCCAGCCACCCGCGAACTGAAAGCTGGCCGTGAACGGACGCAGAGACCGCCCACAAGCGGGGAAAGCCGCGCCTGCGCAGTGACCACTCTCGGCGCGTCGCCGCAGCAGGGGGAAGGGGAGATATGTAATAAAATAAATAAATCTTAAAAAAAAAATAAAAAAATAAAGTACATGGAAATAAATTAGTGAGAAAATTCATATATTTTCTTCAACATAATAAAGAATAGCATGGGAAAACTGCAACCAAATACATTGTAATAAATACAGTAAATCTCCTTGTTCTGAAACTGCTTTAACAGGAGGTGCTATTGATGATCAAAACATTCTCCTAATCAGGGTTTGGCTCAGGGCAAGTTTAACATCTTTATTCCTCAAGCTGTATATTAAGGGGTTCATCATTGAAACCACATTAGTGTAAAACACAGATGAGATTTCTCCCTCATTCATAGACCTGGCAGAAGATGGCTGAAGATACATAAATGAAAATGACCCAAAGAAGAGTAAAACAGCAGTTATGTGGGAACTGCAGGTGCAGAAGGCTTTCTACCTGCCCTCACTGGAATTCATGTGGAGAATGCTGTAGAGAATGAAACCATAAGATATAAAGATAGTGAGACTGGGCACAAAGATGTTAATGCTTCCTAAAATGAACACCACCAGCTCATTGACATAGGTGCTCGTGCAGGAGAGCTGGAGCACAGGGAGGATGTCACAGAAATAATGATTGATGGTGTTGGCATCACAGAAGGTCAGTCTCAGCATGCATCCAGTGTGGGCCATAGCACCAGAAAACGCTGTCAAATACGGTCCAAAAATAAGGTTTGAGCATACTTTAGGGGACATGGCAATGTTATACAAGAGTGGATTACAGATGGCCACATAGCGATCATAAGCCATTGATGTCAGCACATAGCACTCAGAGATACCCAAGAAGAGGAAAGAGCTGGGACATGCATCCCTGGTAGGAGATAATATTCTTCTTTGATAAGAAGTTCATCAGCATTTTGGGTGTAAAAACAGAAGAATAACACAGGTCTATGAAAGACAAGTTAAAGAGGAAAAAGTACATGGGGATGTGAAGGTGGGAATTCAGCCAAATTAGAATTATCAAGCCCAAGTTTCCCATCAGGGTGATTATATACATTGTTAAAAATAGGACAAACAGAGGGAGTTGGAGATCTGGCTGGTCTGTTAATCCCACCAACATGAATTCAGTCACAAGAGAGCCATTTCCTGAAGCCATTCTGCTAGGGGGACTCTGTGGGGAAAAGAGAAAAGGCTTACATTAGAAGATGACCCAGTTCTTCCCAGGATATCTCTTTCCACATGAGTGAGCTATGCCTTGGGAAAGTCTGAGACTAGCCCAACAAGGACCGATGGAATCTGTTTTCACCATTACAAAGTGACACTGAATTCCCATTTGAGTCCTTAAAGATATTTATAGTAAAGAGCATCTACAACTTCCCCTACATTGTGAAGTCAAGTGCTGCCATAGGAAAACAAGTCAGTTGGAAAACCAAAGGAAAAGAGAGATGGAAGTTATGCCAGGACAGAATTCTCTGCCATATAATCAACCTGTTATTCACATGAGCCCTCCCCTCAGTGGTAAAACTGGATGCAGAGGCACTGGCATCCTGCAACTGACCTCTCCTGCAGATTAGATACTGTTGGTGTACGAACCTTGAACATATTTTCTAGTCAAATCTAAGGGACTAAGGGACCTGAGTCTAAGCTACTGGAGTAGCTGCCCCATGTCACAGAGCAAAAGCAATATATAGAGATTGCTGGGTTTTGTTTTTAACTCACATGGCTTTCAAAGAGCAATTTCTAACTCAGATTTTGGTACCTTTGATTCCAAGAAGATGCAGGAGCCAGCTGTAGCTCAATTGGTAGGGCACTGGTTTACCACATTGGAGGCTCTGGGTTCGGTTTCCCAGACCTCCTTGAGCGGTCAGGCCACCTTGAGAAGGCAAGCCGTCGTGGGCAGGGCAAAGCCACCACAAGCAGGGCAAGCCACCCGTGAGCAGGCAAGGCCACCGAGCGGTGAGCTGACTCGGCGGGCCCCCGCAATGGGGGGGAGGAAACAAGCAGACACAAAAGAATGCAAAAATGAACACAGCAAGAACAAGCAGAAAAGGGGGAATAGATTTTTTAAAAAGATGCAGGACAGACTTAATTTCCAGTTTGTCTTGGAAATCGTAAGGAGCTACAGATCAAACCTTGTGGTGTTTTCTGTGAGACCCCTCAACCATCAGTTGAAAATGAACATTCATTTAGGAAAGATATAGACAGTTTAATTTTGGTTTAATTATACAATGCACTTGATTATAAACAGGTTGGAAATTTGCTCAATTTCATCTCTAGGGAACAGATTCTGTGTGTAATGGGGAAATAAGGGGATTGTAGTTATACCCTAGACCAAGACATGTCTTCAGTTCTTTAGGGATTCAATATTTTCCTCAAGATTTCAGCTCCCTCTAGGGGTTACAAATCCCCCAATGCAGAGCTAAAATTCCCATATCCCTACCATCCTCTCTGAAGTGTTACCTATGTTACTATTTTCTTTCCTTCTATCATCCCATTTAATAAGGAGTATTTTCACATATGTTCTGCCAACATTGCTCTTTATTTCTTTATTAGAATATTCTCAAGGATTACAGTAACTGACCTTAGTTGTCTCTTCTGATATATTTCCAAATATTGTTTTTTTGTTTGTTTGTTTGTTTTTACAGGGTTCAGGTGGACCAAGATGAGCTGCAATCTCAAGGCACCTGGACAGAATTCAGCTTTATTTTTATATGCACGATACAAATAAGGGTTCAGCAGTTTTGCACAGGAAGTTCCTGCCTGGGCACAGTTTGGGCCCTTGCACTCATTAGATAACAGACAAGGGAATGCAAAGACTTTTACAGAAAATCTAACCGATACAAAATTCTGGGAATTCTCCGGCATGGCCTAGTTTGCTACTTTTAGCAACTATACCAGCTCACTTGCTTATCTGTGACCTTGTGGACTGTTATTAACAGTTCCAGGGGCCCTACTTTGTAGGGGCTCCCAACAAGTAACATGCCTTGGTGTAGGGCTGTTAGGATTTAAACTGTTTGGGGTGTGCTGTGCTTCCTAGACATGTAAGTCCATGTCCCTCAAAAGAGTTAGGAAATTTTCAACCATTATTTCCTCTAACACTCTGTCATCTTTACCTTCTCATCTCTCTCTGGGATGCCTATAAGGCATATGTTTGTGTGTTTCATGTTGCCATTGAAATCCCTAAGTCCCTGCTGAATTTTTTTCTTTTTTCTATCTATTCTACTCTCTGATTTCAGATATACTGTCTTCAACATCACTGATTCTTTCCTATGCTTGTTCAAATTTGTTGTTACATGCTTCCAGTGAATTTTTGGTTTCTTGAATTGTGCTATTCATCACCATCAGAGCTGCTACCTTTTTATATATGTTTACAATTTCTTCAGTATGTTCCTCCAGTGTCTTCTTAATATCCTTTATTTCTTCCTTCACGTCATTAAGTTGATTCATTATATTTCTTTGGACATCACCAAATATTGTTAAATTTCTTGTCTTCCTTCCAATGTCATTATTTCTGAACACCTACTGGATATTTCTAACTGAATGTCCCATGAGTCCTTGAAACCTAACATTTCAGTAACTGTGGTCAACAATTTCTTTTCAACATAATAGTTAAGATTTTGGACTCCAGAGTTAGAGCATGTGTTCTTGATTCTTATCCCGATAATTAGCATCTCTAGGGGATGGATGTACACATTAAGCAAGGTACTTAAATACGATCGGCCTCAGAGAGTTGGTAAAATAGGGATAGGAATAATTGCATCTCTTTCATTATGTTGTTATGTTTAATTGAGTTGATAGTAGTCAAGTGCATATACAGGGAATGTGGAAAATAGTTAATAAAAGTCCCCTGTCATGATTTAAGTTCTCATATCTTCCAATGGATGCTCCACCACAACACATCAGTCATTATAGTTCATAGAAAAGCACAGAGATTAAAAGACTAATCTATGTAAGTACAAAGCTCTCATCTGTGTTATTTACTATTTATTCCTGGTGCTAACTCCACTACAGGTACATAGTAGGTACTCAATAATATTTGTGTAAATTAAGTTTTTCTTTGCTTGAGAACCTTCAGAATATTTTCCCGTATCTACAGACTAGCAATAGAGTCCAACACCGCAATGTCCTCCCTCCATTCCCACAGCTATCACCCGAATTCAGGAACTTTCTGGTTTTAGCTGACCTGTATTACTGAACTGTAGTGACTTCTGACCATTATTCTAGAATTTCTCACATGTTCACTCTACTTCAATGATATATGTACTGCTGCTAGAATAATCACAGAAAATGCAGTTCTGTCTCTTCCTAGCTCAAGACCTTGCAGTGTTTTCCCATTGCCGACTTGCAGTTGAAGCCTATAGTAAAAGTGTAAGTCTCCAAAACTATCATTTTGCCTTGATTAATCTTTAAGAAGAAATTGAAAATTCTGGGAAGATGGAGGATTAGAGAAACACAGGACACACTTCTCTCCCAGAAAAATAGCTAGAGGACAGGCAGAAACTGCCCAGAAAACTGTCCCAGAGCTTAGGGTACCTCAGGAGGGCTGGACACCACCCAGGAGAGATATGGGTAAAGAAAAGGAGAATCCATGGGGAAGGTCTGTGGGTAAAAGTTGAAGCTGCAGCTGTGGCACCCATTCCACCCCCTTGGAGCAGACAGAATTGAGTCCTCTGGCCCTGGGCTGGTGGCTACAGATAGAGAGGTGTCACAGGGGTCCACCTCCCAAGGAAAGGGGATAGAAAGGGATTCAGCCTATGGCCAATTCAGCTCTTAGCAAACAAATTTAGTTGCTCTGTTCTCTGAGACACAGCCTTTTAGGCCAGGTGGGGCTCAACCATGTTTGCTCTGGGAGCTGGCAAGGGACTAGAGAACCTACCTTCTCAAACACCCTCCGTATGGACCTAGACTGATTGCTGACAATGCAGAGGGGAGTGGAATATTTTCTTCCCAGGAAAAGGGAGGGGATGGCCAGTCAAGGGAGAAGAACAGTTTCTGAGAAAATTTGACCTGTGATTCTTGGTTCTGAATATCCTACAATGAGGGAGAATTCTCCATCACATTGTTTCCGCATTCCAGCCACATCGGAGTTACAATGTACACATTCTAACCAGGGATTGAGCAGAGGG
>PVKH010049655.1:0-10078 GCA_004027955.1 Chaetophractus vellerosus | reverse complement strand
CTTGTTTTGTAAGCTAATACATGGTCTTTCCCTGAGAATGATCAATGTGAACTAGAGAAGAAGGTGTATTCTGCTACTGTTGGGTACAGTATCCCATATATGTCTCTTTGGTCTAGTTGTTTTATAGACAACTTAGGCCTAGTTGTTTTAACAAAATATCCAGTTATTTTTTAGTATTGTTCACATCTTCTATTTCCTTATTATTCTTCTGCCTAGATGTTCTATCCATTATTGAAAGTGGTGTACTAAAGTCTCTGTATTAGTCAGCCGAAGAGGTGCTGATGCAAAATATCAGAAATCTTTTGGCTTTTATAAAGGGTATTTATTTGGTGTAGAAGCTTACAGATACCAGGCCATAAAGTGTAAGTTACTTCCCTCACCAAAGTCTGTTGTCACATGTTGGAGCAAGATGGCTGCCGACGTCTTCAAGGGTTCAGGCTTAATCTTCCCCTTAAGGCTCTGTGGTCCCAGCTTCTTCCAATATCAGCTATAGGCTGGGATAAGTCTCATCTCTCTCCTGGGCCTCATCTCTCTCCCAGAGCTCTTCTCTCTTCCTGGGGCCTCTGCCGTGTCTAATGGAGTCTTCTCTCCTACATCATGTTTCTGCTTCTCTGTGTATTTACTTTCCGGGGCTCCAACATAAAACTCCACAACTCTTTCTTCCATGTCATTTTCTCTGTGAGTCCCCGCCCACCAAGGGGGCAGGGACTTAATGCCCCACTGATGTCACCCAATCAAAGCCTTAATCACAATTTAATGAAGTAAGAGTGAAACCTCTGAATCCAATATAATCTAATATATCCAGAAGAACACACCAGTTTACAAACATAATCTAATATCTATTTTTGGAATTCATAAATAATACCAAACTGCCACAGTCTCCTGCTATAATGCCAAACCATCTCTTTCTTTCTTCAGATCTGTCAATATTTATATCATATATCTTTGGGGCTCTGCCATTAGGTGCATATATATAACTGTTACGTCTTCTTGTTGAATTGATTCCCAAATAAATATATAGTGACCTTCTTTGCCCATCATAACAGTTTTTGACTTAAAATCTATTTTATCTGATATTGTATAGATACCCCAGATCTCTTTTTTTATTCAATGTTTTTTTTTAAGATTTATTTTACTTTTTATTTATTCCCCTCACCCCCACTGCTTGCCCTCGCTGTCTGCCCCCTGTGTCCATCCGCTGTGCGTTCTTCTGTGTCTACTTGTCTTCTTTTCTTGTCTTCTCTTTAGGAGGCACCAGGATCCGATCCCGGGACCTTCTGGCATAGGAGAGAGGCACTCAATCACTTGAGCCACCTCAGCTCCCTGGTTTGTTGTGTCCCTTGTTGTCTTTTTCCTCTGTGTCTCTTTTTTGTTGCATCATCTTATTGCATCAGCTTTCTGCACGGGACTCCAGCTCTCTGCAGGGGCCTGCTTTTGCCTTCACCATGAGGCCCTGGGAACCGAACCCGGGACCTCCCATATGGTAGATGGGAGCCCAATAGCTTGAGCCACATCCGCTTCCTCCCAGATCTCTTTTGATTATTATGTGCATGGTATATATTTTCCATCCTTCACTTTCAATCTACTTGTGTCTTTGAATCTAAGGAAAGTCTCTTTTAAATAGCATATAGTTGGATCATGCTATTTTTAAGTCCATTCTGCCAATCTCTGCCTTTTGACAAAAAAGTTTAATCCATTTACACTTAAAGTAACTACTGAAAATGCATGAATTTCTTCTGCCATTTTCTTTTTGGTCTCCCTAATTCCTGTACCTTTTTCATCCCTCAGTTCTTCTATTAATGCCTCCTTTTATATTTGTTTGATTTTTTTGTTTTGTGCTATTTTGAGTCCCTTCTCAATTACTTTCTGTATTTCTCATGTATTTTCTTTGTGGTTACCATGTTGCTAGCAAGGGCACCATGAACTTAGCCTTCCATTTTTAAAGCTGCATTTTCTTGGTTTGGCACTTGTCCAGCTGCTGCAACCCTTTAACTGTTTTCCGGAATTTTGAGGAAAAGGGCTCTACCAATTTTTGCTAATTTTCAAAAATTCTGTGGGTAACGGAACCCTGGAGCATCTTTGTGTCTGTAGTAACTTTTTAATTCCTCGTTACCCCCCATGAAGTATGGTACTGTATTATCCCCATTTTTCAATTGAGGAAACTGAGGCACAGAGAGGTTAAAATAACTTCACTCAGGGTCACACAGCTAATAAATTGCTGAACTGGTATTTGGATCCAGTCAGTGTTCCTCCCCCTGCCTCTCATTTCTCTGCAAGTGGCATCAAAATATCCAGAATGTCCGCCTTTATGAGGGGAACAGCAACCCAGTCGGGGACCTGGAGAAGACGTGCTATGTAAATGTTCAGACTGGTGCATAGCTCTTATCACTAACATTAGCATCTTCTAATAAGTTTTCTATACACTGGGCAGAGTAAACTAAAACATCTGAACAGAAAGTTATAGTATATTAGATTGTTTTTGTTCTCCAAGATCATGGGTTGGCAAACTGCGGACATGGACCAAATCAAGCCTATTGCCTGTTTTGACAAGTAAAGTTTTATTTGAACATGGCAATGCATGTTGTTTTAGGACACTGGGAACTCCATGACTGATAAGATACATGGCTGGACTGGGAGGGGGCTGTGTTCTGACTCCAAGTGGAAAGAACATGGAGGCTTCCCATCCGAGACCCTCCTAGATCGCACTCTTTGCAACTCTTCTTTTGGCTCCTTCTTATTTGCATTCTTTTCCTATAATAAAACTATAATTATAAGTACAGGGAAACCTTATTTTATTATGCTTCGCTTTATTTGTGTTTTTTACACATTGAAGGTTTGTGGCAACCCTGTGTCGTGCAAGTCTATCAGTGCCATTTTTCCAACAGTGTGTGCTCATTTCATGTCTCTGTCACATTTTGGAAATTCTTGCAATATTTAAAACTTCACTGTTATTATCTGCTATGGTGATCTGTGATCATTGCTCTTTGATGTTACTATTGTAATTGTTTGGGGACGACAAACTCAGTGGATATTTGTGTGTGTCCTGACTGCTCCACTGACGGGCCATTCCCTGTCTCCCTCTCCTCAGTCCTCCCTACACCCTGAGATGCAATAATGACATTAGGCCAGTGAATAACCCTACAGTGTCCTGTAAGTGTTAAAGTGAAGGGAGGAGTCACACATCTCACTTGAAATCAAAAGCTGGAAATGATTAAGCTTAGTGAGGAAGGCATGTCAAAAACCAAGACAGGATGAAAGCCAGGCCTCTTGGGCCAATGGTTAGCCTTTGTGGATGCAAAGGAAAAGTTCTTGAAGGAAATTAAAAGTGCTACTCCAGTGAGCACATGAATGATAAGAAAGCAGAATAGCATTATCACTTATATGGAGAAAGTTTCAGTGGTCTAGGCAGCAGATCAAACCAGCCACCACATTCCCTTAGGCCAAAGCCTAATCCAGAGCAAGGCCCTAACTCTCTTCAATTCTATGAAGGCTGAGAGAGGTGAGGAAGCTGCAAAAGAAGAGTTTGAAGCTAACAGAGGTTGGTTCATGGGGTTTAAGGAAAGAAGCCGTCTCCATAACATATAAGAAGAAGGTGAAGCAGCAAGTGCTGATGTAGAAGCTGCAGCAAGTAATCCAGAAGAACTAGCTAAGATTAGTGATGAAGCTGGCTACATTAAACAACAGATTTTCAGTGTAGATGACTCATCCTTATGTTAGAAGAAGATACCACCTAGGACTTTCATAGCCAGAAAAGAGAAGTCAATGCCTGGTTTCAAAGCTTCAAAATTCAGGCTGACTCTTTTGTTAGGGGCTAATGTATCTGGTCACTTTAAGTTGAAGCCAGTGTTCACTTACCATTCTGAAAATCCTACGACCCTTAAGATTTATTCAAAATCTACTTGTCCTGTGCTCTATAAATGGAAAAACAAAGCCTGGACATGAGAGCACATCTGTTTACAACATGGTTTACTGAATATTTTTAGCCCATTGTTGAGACCTCCTGCTTCAAAAAAAAAAAAATCATTACAAAATACTCCTGCTCATTGACAAAATACCGAGATGTATAATGAGATGAATGTTGTTTCCATGCCTGCTAACACAACATCCATTCTGTGCCTATGTTTCAAGGAGTCAGTTTGACATTCAAGTTTTATTATTTAAGAAATACATTTTGTAAGGCTATCACTGCCATAGATAGTAATTCCTCTGATGGATCTGGGCAAAGTCAATGAAAAACTTTGTGGAAAGGATTATCCCTTCTAGGTGCTGTTAAGAGCATTCATGATACATGGGAGGAGGTCAAGATCTCAGCATTCACAGGAGTTTGGAAGAAGTTGATTCCAGTTCTCATGGATGACTTTGAGGGGTTCAAGACTTCAGTGCAGGAAGTAACTGCAGACGTGGTAGAAATAGCAAGAGAAGTAGATCTAGAAGTGGAGCTTAAAGATGTGGCTGAATTGCTGCCTACTCATGATAAAATTTTAATGGATGAGGAGTTGCTTCTTATGGATGAGCAAAGAAAGTGGTTTCTTTTTAAAATTTTTTTTATTTTTAAAGAAGCTTTAGATTACATAAATGTTACGTTAAAAATATAGGAGAGGGGAGCAGATATAGCTCAAGTGGTTTAGCGCATGCTTCCCATGTACGAGGTCCTGGGTTCGATGCCCAATACCTCCTAAAAACAAAATAAACAAAACAAACAAACAAACAAAAAAAACCCGCTTCCCATGTGTGAGGTCCTAGGTTCAATCCCCCATACCTCCTGAAAAAAAAAAACGTATATATATATATAGGATCCCCATTTACCCCACGGCATCCCCCTCCCACACTTTCCCCCATTAACAACATCTTTCATTCATGTGGTACATTTGCTACAATTGATGAACACATATTAAGCATTGCTATTAACCATGGTCGATAGTTTACATTATAGTTTATACACACGTTGCACCGCACAATCTTATAGGGTTTGACAAAATGTATAATGGCCTGTATCCATCATTGCAATGTCATGAAGGACAATTCCAATGTCCCTAAAATGACTCATGTACTACCTTTTCTTCCCTCTCCCTCCCCTCAGAACCTCTGGTGGCCACTGACTTTATATCAATGATAAGAAGTTCTTCCATTGCTAGAATAGTAATGTCTACTTTAGTCTATAGTTGCATTCCCTCCGTATGTGTGTTCTTGAGGATTTGGGGATGGCGGTGCCTATTCTGTTTCTGATTGAGAGGGGACTTAGATCCCGTGGGGCAGATGGATGGAACTGTCTTGCTTGCTGTTGTAGATACTCTCTGTTTTTTGGGATGGGCATTGTCCATCATCATCCTTTTGTTAGTTATCCTAGGCAACCCAATGAACTGGAGAGTAGGTGTTGCATCTCTGCTGAAATTCAGGGCTCAACCAGCATATGAACAGCCTGAAAATTTAAGTCTTTGGGACATATATTTAATAAGTATAGTGCTAATTATAGGCTCAAATAAAAGGGACAGGAGAGCCATGTGTAGGGAAATTATAAATGCATCTAACTCTGTTACATTGGGGAGCATATATTCCAAAGTAAGGCCCACTGACAGACTCCCAAATTCCTGAGATTGTCTGCTCTGCTGATAGTGTCTAGATGTCTCTAGAACACTCAGGAGCCCCGCTGTTTGAGGCACTGTTTACTGTGGCAGTTAATGAGATCCTGCTGAGATATGCATAAGTGTAACCTCTGGAATGATCTCCTGACCCATTTGAAATCTCTTAGCCATAAACTCGTTTGTATTTAATATTTTCCCCTTTTAATCAAGGTCTTTTTCCAAACGAAAAATTGGCGCTTGGTAATACTCCCTTGGTGCCAGGGAGGCTCATCCCGGGAGTCATGTCCCATGCTGGGGAGGAAGGTAGTACATTTATATGCTGAGCTTGCTTACAGAGAGGCCAACAACATGGTTTCTTGAGATAGAGTCTACACCTGGTGAAAAGGCTGTTAACACTGTTTAAATGGCAACAAAGTATTTGGAATATTACATCAACTTGGTTGATAAAGCAACTGCAAGGTTTGAGAGGATTGAGTCCAATTTTGAAAGGCATTCTACACTGGGTAAAATGTTATCAAACAGCATCGAATGCTAACAGCAGACAGCATTGAATGCTAATGTAAATTACATTATAGTGTAAACAACTTTTATATGCCCTGGGAAACCAAAAAATTCGCATGACTCACTTTCTTGGGATATATGCTTTCTTGCAATGTTTGCTTTATAGTGACATTTGCTTTAGTGCAGTGGTCTGGAACTGAACCTGCAATGTCTCCAAAGTATACCTGTAGAGTACTTTCAGTGAGTTCTTTTGAGTTGTTCTTGGAATTATCTAACTCCAGGGTGTGGTTAGAATTCCTGAATTTGTAGCCACTTTGTCAGAGGTGAGGGTTGCCCTGGGGAGCCCCAAACTCACAGCTAGAGTCTTGAGTGGGGCGGTGCCATGATGCCTTCATCTACAGAGTCTGGTCTCACCCTGGGTAATTGAGTTATTCAAGTACTTGCAATTGCTGTCAGAGTTATTGAACTTTTTATAATATCCCATCATGAAGTTAGACTAAAATAAATTTTTGTGTTGTTTCCAGACATTTTAAAAATAACATCTTATTTTTCCTGATTATAAAAAAAATTATGTGTGCAGAAAATATTGACAGTCTTACCCACAAAATGAGAGTCCCTCTCAAATCTTACCACACAGAGGTAACCACCAATAATACTTTAGTGTAATAAATTGTTTTCAAGATTCTGCCATGTATGTAGTTTTTTTTTCTCTTAACTTAATTTTTTTTTTCTGTGTCACTGCAAATTAACTTATTCCCTGACCCCAAACCAGATTCCCTTAGTTCATGTAATCCTACACGTATTAGTTTCCTGGGGCATCTACAGCAAATTAATGCAAACTCAGCAGCTTAAAACAAGGGAAGTTTGTTCTCTTGCCGTTTTGGAGGTCAGACGTCCCAAAGCAGGGCCCCACTTGCTCTGAAGGCTCTGGGGGAGGAGGCTTCCTTTGCTGGCAGCTGCGTTACCCCCTGTCTGCCTCTGCCGCCTGCATGCGTGTGTCTCTGTGTCCCTGAATCTCCCTCGCCTTTTCCTTATAAAGGCACCAGTCATTGGACTTAGGGCATGCTCTAATTTACTATGACCTCATCTTAATTTAACTAATTATATCTGCAAAGACCCTGTCTCCAAATAAGATCATACTCCAAGGTTCTGGGTGGACATGGATTATTATTATATAGATATTTTAAGGAGGCATCGGGTATTGAGCCCAGGACCTCATACGTGGGAAGCAGGCACTCAACCAGCTGAGCTACACCCACACCCCTAGACATGGATTTTAGGGGAACACTATTCCTTCCCCCAGTAAATGACAGCAAAGACTTTCTATTATGTATTAAAGCTGCAGAGACTTAATATTAGAACAAAATAAAATAAACTGCAGGCAAGTTTTGACTCTTACATTAGACACTTGATACTTTTCTTAGGGGCAGTGTGGTTTGGAGGCTCAGATACCTGCATGAGATGTCTCTTCAGTTCCTTCCTTTAGTCCAGCCAAGTTTTGAGCTCAAATGGGCCTAAGTATGACCTCACAGGGCCTGACACCCCAAGCCACGCAGGGTGGGGGCAATTGAAGGGGATTTTCACAAGTAATCTTGGTCTGCTCAAACCCCCTCAATGGTTCCTCAGCTTCCCATGGTAAAGTCCACAACCTCTGAGGACCCTCCAGACCTCTCTTGTCCCCCAGCTCTCAGACTACTTTGTACCCCTCTCCTGGGGTCATTGTGCTCCAATCCCACTGGCCCCCTTGTTCTGTATTGATAGCACTGGCCATGTACCCACCCCAGGATCTTGGCACATGCCTTAATGCCCACCCCAGGATGTCCTTTCCACAGAGTCACGTGGCCCAATGTCTTTATCCAGGCCACATACCAATGTCGCCATTTCCCAGAGGCCTCCCGGCTGCCGAGCCACTTGCTTCCCCTCCCCCAAGGCGCTCTTATACCGCCTAAAGTTTCATGTACCCATTTTTTTGGTTGGCTGTCTCTCCTCTCACGCGCATAAGCTTCACGAGGGCAGGCTTTTCATCAGCCCTGCCCACGGCCCTGTCCCCTGAGATTGGGACAGCCCTGGTCGAGTGAGCCCTTGATATATCTTCACTGAATGAATGGAAAAAATGAGTGAATATACTCACTTTCCACCTGGGCACTGACCTCAGAAGCACCCCAGTCAGACATGTGCCGCTGTATTCCCAGGTGCTTTCTGATATTGTTGCACTGATGTTCAGTTTGTAAAAGTGTCCATTTCCGGGCTCCCTCGCCAGCATGGGGTGTCCTTTTGGTAGTCTTTGGGAATAGAATACTGCCCAATCTTGCTGGTGTTACTCATTTTCTATAACTTATTTTAGGGTTGTTGGGGTGTTGGGTGCCGGCTCTGTCACGGTGTCCCAGCGTGTTGCTAGCTTCGTGCTCATGGCTCGGTGTGAGCTCACCCAGCTTATCCTGAACTCCGGGAGAGCCTGGAGAAGGAGCTGGAGACATCAGGAGGCCTCAGTGCTCTGAGGGCCACGGGCCACGGGCCTTGGCCTGGGCAGGCCGGCTTGACCACTGCTCCTCGCCTCCCTCACACGCATCCACCTGAACCCCAGGCGGCACTGGCGTGAGCTGGTGGACCCCCTTCGAGGCTGCTGTCCCAGCCTGTGTCCTAGAGCAGCAGTGCGGGGTCCCCGCAGAGCCAGAGGCTGGGCATGGGCCGATCGGCTGCGCCCCCAAAGGCTGGCACAGGTAACTCAAGCTCCTGACGTCGCAGCGTTCAACCTGGGCACAGGGGACAGTTAAATCCAGACTCCCCTGGCCACGGGAGGAAACACCATTAGCAAAGTCTGACGTCAGTGCTGCTCCATCTTAGGACTTGTTTACAGCAGACGTTCTGATTCAGGACAGCTGCTGTGGCCACGGCAACCAGCCGTCTTGTCTCCGTGATTCGGAGAATGTGGCTGGGTAAAGGCGGTCGGCCCTGACGCCTCTCCTCTTATCTCTTCAGGTCCAGCACATACCGCACCAAGGGCTTCGACGTCACCGTGAAGTACACGCAAGGGAGCTGGACGGGCCTCGTGGGCGAGGACCTCGTCACCATTCCAAAGGCCTTCAACAGTTCTTTCCTGGTCAATGTCGCCACTATCTTTGAATCGGAGAATTTCTTTTTGCCTGGGATTAGGTGGAATGGAATCCTTGGACTTGCTTACGCTGCCCTGGCCAAGGTGATGCTTTAAGTAAACCAAGTAACGGGGACAAGATTCTGAAAACGGGGGCCCCGGGCTGCTGCTGGGGACACACATCAATTAACAGTCAGTGAGAGTCGTGTGGTTGGAATAGGCCAGTGTTCACGGGGTTAGTGGCATTTCTAGGCATTTTTAAAAGTTTAGGCAAATGACACTAATTCTGTAAACCCCCTTGCAAGATACACTAGTAGCCTTAGCTTTTTGTGTTTTGGCATGGGTTTTAGTCATATAGCTAAACGTGATAATGGACTCTGGATCGTTTAGCTCATGCTTTTGCTTAGTTTTCATCAGGGCAGGGTTAAAAGAAAACTCACGCTCACTCAGTTCGTGCCTGTGCGTGGAGACGAGCGCAGAGCAGGGCCTGGGCCTGGAGGAGGCAGAGACGCCTCGGCCGGGCTGGGAGAGCCTTCCGCTGCCTTCCCTGCCCTCCGGAGCCCCCCTGAGGAGACACATGGAGACTGGAAAGTCTTCCGGGGGGCTGGCCAGCCGCCTGACATCACGATGAGCCCAGGAGGAATTTTGGAATCCATGTTCCATCAGCATAAGACCTTCCCACATCAGGAAAGGGCAGAGTCGAGTGTTCTCCAAATATCTGTTCCTTGGGGCACCCGCAAAGGGAGTTCTGTTGTGAGCAGTGGGAGGGAAGCAGGAGAAATTCCCACTGGGAAGTGAAGCGTTGCCAGAACCAGGAGGGGTTGGGCCCTGATGAGGTGCCCCTGGGCTCCTGGAGGCCGGGCTGGGGCTGAAGGGGGACCCACTCCTGGCCCGTGCCTGGACG
>PVKH010049654.1:0-10101 GCA_004027955.1 Chaetophractus vellerosus | reverse complement strand
ACCCAAGAGATAGCTTAGCTTCAGAAAGGAGAAAGGATCATATTTAGAATGAAGGTCTATTCTCTAAGATAATTCAACCCTTCTGTTTTTATAAAAATGCACTTAATTGTTTTTGGGGCTTGAAGTACCTCTGCCTTTTCTTTCCAGGCTACAATTTCTGTACTAGTAAGGTATAATAATAGGAATAATAATACTAATTTTCCTTACATAATTATTGTAAGCAGATAATAAAAGTGGAAATAGTTGTGCTTAAAATGCTGTTAAGTATATTGCTTTAAAAGAGAATCCTATCTCCCTTGGCTTCATTTTCCATATTTGTAAAATAAAGAAATTTTACTGAGGGAGTGCCCAGTAACTCCAACTTGAATATTCTGTTGTTCTCTCAGTTCTCTAGTCTCTCAGAGTATGGAGAAATTTTTCCAGTAGCCACTGTGTGCCAGGTCCTAGGAGAAAGGACCATCTACTTCAAGTAGTATGGTAAAGAGAGCATGGAGTTAGAAGACTGGGTTTGTATTCCAGCTCAGCAATTTTCTTATTGAGGGAATTTGGATATAAAACCCCATCCCTTTGGGGCTGAAAAAAGAGTATTGATATGGAAGAGAGGAAGATAACATGCATAAAGCACCGAGATCGCATAATAAAAGGTACTCAGTGAATAACAGCTACACATTGCACCTTCATCTTTGCCTTGCCTCCCCTAGGAATGAATGAATCTTACAGAAATGCCTCAAAGTCACCTTGGAGATTGTGTGGCATCCTTCCTTGAGGTAACTGGAACAGTCAGTGATTTCTTCTCACCACCTCTCTCTGCCACAGAGCCTTGGCTTCCTCACCAGGGCTCACTGAGAGTATGGATTATTCCAATAAGCTCCCACCATTACAGCTTCATGTGCTTTTGATGCAAACCCTAGAATTCCAATGCCAGCACTTCACTTTAGAGTATCCAATTGTTTCAGCTCCCCCAAGAATGTATGAAATTCTGTGTCAATCCAACATCAATTTGAGAGGGAAATTTTAGAGAAAACCAGGCTCCAAAGAATTCACGAGGTACATTTCCCCAATGTCAGGTTACTGGGCAGAGTTTTGGGGAGTCTTCAGCCATTTAACCTTCTTTTCCTATTTCAAAACTACCCAAAGCACTCAGGTGCTTTCTTTTAGGAGGGTAAATCTCTCTTAGGAGGGTAAGCTATGCCATATAATACTTAGGCAGTTACAATATTACTTTACAAATGTGAAAAACAAGAAAAAGCACCAGTAATCTTCATATCCTAAAACAACTATTTTCATTTTGTATAATTTCTTGCCAAATATTTGTATGTGTGTGTACATATATATATATATATATATATATATATATATATTGTTTACAGAACTGGGATTATACATAGAAATATTTTATATTATTGTTTTCAATGAGCCTTAGCTAATAAGCATTGTTTAGATCTATCATTTTGATGGCTTAATTATACTCTATAGATTGGATGGACAAAAATTTTACCATTCTTCTTTGAGTATTTATTTAGGCTCCTTTATGAGGCTGCGTGTACATATATTTCCCATCCCCCTCCTTTTGAGTTATTTCCTTAGGAGAGATTGCTAAATATTGAGCAAGAACATTTCTACATAGGGTAGACTTTAGAATTAAGCATCCCTAACTTTTCTGTAGTCTTTCAAATCTTTGATTCTCTGTAAATGATGGCCTCTCCTAGCATTAAAGCGTTTACTACTGAGACATAGGAGAGAGTGCCATCTGCTGCCTTAAATTACTTCCTGCAATTTCCTACTTTTCCCCAGAAAGTGTGATCAGATACTGGCCAAGGTAAGGTCTGGTGTTAAATGAGGGGAAGAGTGCTCATTAAGTGACGGCATATTGCCAAGTTACCAGGCCCAGTGTAGCCCAGAGTTACAGTGTGGAGTGCAGCTGGGCACAAGCCACTGTAAAATGGTGTGTGCTTTTTGTCGTTCTTCCTGCTTATTGTCCTTTTCTCACAGGTACAGATCTAACTGCTGAAGTGGTTCATTTCCTCTTCTGTCCAGCCCTGTGCTTTGGCCATAATGATCTACTTATGAACTGACTTTCTCTGTTTTCTCAGATGTTATGAATCCTGTCTAGCTTGGGAGATTCAGCTCAGTCCTCCCTCTTACCTACCCCGGGAGCCTTCCCAGATTTTCTGCCTTCCAGTGTCCCTCCTGGTCTCCACCAAACCATCCTCTATTACTGCTCTTTGATGATTATAAGGTGCTTTTATAAAATATATTTTTATTATAGAACTTGTGAACTTATAAAACAATCATGTGCATGTGTGGAATTCCCATACAACACCCCTCCACCAACACACCACATTGTTGTGGAACATTTGTTACAGACTATGAGATAATATCAGACTGTTACCACTAACCGTGGTAGCATACATTTGGTATATTTTTTCCATATCCCCCTTTTATGAACACACTACATCTTGGACATTGATGCAAGAATATTACAGTATTGCTGTTAACTATAGTCCATAGGTTATACTGTGTGAGATTATATCTCATTGTTGTTTTGATTTGCATTTCCCTAATAGCTAGTGATATTGAATACTTTCTTCATGTGCTTTTTGGCCATTTGTATTTCCTCTTTGGAGAAATGTCTATTTAAGTCTTTTGCCCATTTTTAAATTGGATTGCTTGTTCTTTTACTGTTGAGTTGTAGGATCTCTTTAAATAGAATGGGAATCAAACCCTTATTGGAAATGTCATTTCCAAATATTTTCTCCCATTGAGTAGACTGCCTTTTCACCTTCTTGACAAAGTTCCTTGAATCGCAAAAGTTTTTAAGTTTGAGGAAGTCCCATTTATCCATGTTTTCTTTCATTGCTCGTGCTTTCAGTGTGAGGTTTAAGTATACACCATCTACAATCAGGTCTTGAAGATGTTTCCCTACATTTTCTTCTAGGAGTTTTATGATTCTAGCTTTTATATTTAGGTCTTTGATGGATTTTGGTTTAGTTTTTGTGTAAGGTGTGAGTTAGGGGTCCTCTTTTTTCTTTTGGCTATAGATATCCAGTTCTCCCAGCACCATTTGTTGAATAGACTGTTCTGCCCCAGCTGGGTGGGCTTGAGAACCTTGTCAAAAATCAGTTGACCATAGATGTGAGGGTCTTTTTCTGAACCATCAACTTGGTTGCATTGGCCTATGTGTCTATCTTTATGCCAGTACCATGCTGTTTTTACCACTATAGCTAGGTAGTATGATTTAAAGTCTGTAAGTGAGAGTCCTGCAACTTTATGCTTCCTTTTTAAGATGTTTCTGGCTATTCAAGGTCCCTTACCCTTCCAAATAAATTTGATAATTATGTTTTCCATCTCTTTAAAAAATGCTGGTGGAATTTTTATTGGGATTTCATTGAATCTGTATGTCAATTTGGGTAGAATCGACATCTTAATGATATTTAGTCTTGAAATCCATGCGCACAGAATGTTCTTCCATTTATTTAAGTCTTTAAAAAATTTCTTTGAGCAATGCATTGCAGTTTTCTGAATACAAGTGCTTTACATCCTTGGTTAGGTTTATCCCCAAACATTTGATTCTTGTAGTTCCTATTGTAAATGGAACTTTTTTCTGACTTCCTCCTCAGATTGTACATTACAAGTGTATAGAAACATTACTGATTTTTGCATATTAATCTTGTATCCTGCCATTCTGCTGAAATCATTTATTAGCTCTAGCAACTTTGTTGTAGATGTTTTGAGACTTTCTAGGTATAAGATTATGTCATCTGCAAATAGCGAAAATTTCACTTCTTCCTTTTCTATTTGGTGCCTTATATTTCTTTTTCTTGTCTTATTGCTCTTGCTAGAGCCTCTAGCACTATATTGAACAACAGCAGTGACAGTGAGTTTCCTTGTCTTGTTTCTGATCTCAACGAGAAAGCTTTCAGTCTTTCACCATTGAGTAATGTTAGCTGTGGGTTTTTCATATATAGCCTTTATCATATTGAGAATGTCTCCTTCAATTCCTATTTTTATCAAGAAAGGATGCCGTATTTTGTAAAATGCCTTTTCTGCACCAATAAATAAGATGGTATGATTATTCTTCTTTGATTTTTTAATGTGGTGTATTATGCAAATTGATTTTCTTGTGTTGACACATCTTTGCATGCCTGGTATAAAACCCATTTGATCATGATGAATAATTCTTTTAATGTGCTGTTGGATTTGATTAACAATGATTTTGTTGAGGATTTTTGCATCTGTATTCAGTAGGGAAATGCATCTAGAATTTTTTTCATAATGTCTCTATCCAGCTTTGGTATTAGGGTGATATTTGCTTCATAGAATGACTTTGGTAGCATTCCTTATTGTTCAGATTTTTGAAAGAGCTTGAGTAACATTGGTATCAAATCCCCTTTGAGTGCTTGGTAGAACTCACCTGTGAAGCCATCTGGTCCTGGGCTTTTCATTTTGGGGAGTTGTTTCATGACTCTTTCAATCTCTTTATTTGTGATTGGTTTGTTGAGGTCTTCTATTTCTTCTAAGGTCAGTGTAGGTTGTTCATATGTTACTAGGAATTTTCCATTTCATCTACATTGTCTAGTTTGTTGGTGTGCAGTTGTTCATGGTATCTTCTTGTGATCTCTCTTATTTCTGAGGGTCAGTGGTTATGTCCCTGTCTTCATTTTTCATTTTATTTATTTGCATCTTCTCTCTTTTAAAAAAAGTCTCTCTTTATCAGTTTAGCTAAAGATTTGTCAATTTTGTTAACCTTCTTGAAAAACCAATGTTTGGTTTTGTTAATTCGCTCTTGTTTTTTGTTCTCAATTTCATTTATTTCTGCTCTGATATTAGTTATTTCATTCCTTCTGCTTGCTTTGGGAATAGTTATCTGTTCTTTTTCTAGTTCTTCCAGCTGTGTAGTTAGCTAATTGATTTTAGCTCTTTCTTATTTTTTAATGTAAGCATTGAGAGCTACAAATATTCCTCTCAGCACTGCCTTTACTGCATTCCATAGGTTCTGATATTGTCCTATCAGGGGTGGGGGTGGAGTCACAGGAACACAACAGTCCAATTCATGCAGGCCAAAATTGCCTGCAGTTGTCCAGACAGGCTGAGAAAACACCAGTTGCCTCATAGATTGTAAGGTTGTTTTTTTTTTTTTTTAGAGAGAGCTAGTTAAGACTGTTTTCTGTGCCGTCAAAGCCTCCTTGTGATTTGGCCCTTGCCTATGTATCCAGCTTATCTTTCCTAAAATTGTTTCTTATATTCTAGGACAACACCATCCAATAGAAATATAGTGTGGGCCATGTATGTAATTTTAAGTTTTCTAGTAGCCACATTAAAGTAGTAAACAACAACAAAGTGCAACAATAATGACAGGTAACCGAAAATATTATCATTTTAACATGTGATACTAGACACATTTTAAGTGCTCAATAAACACATGCATTCCTAGCTCTAGGAGTTTCAAGCTACATATAAATTCCCTAGTTACACCAGTTACATTTCAATCTCTGTTTCCTTGCCTCCTCCTTCTGCTTGGAATAAATTTTCAGCGATCTGGCAAACTCCTACTCATTTTTAAAAACCTAGCATAAATATCACCTTTTCCCAGCAACCCTTTCCTGGCTCTCTGAAAATGTTAATTTATCTTCTCTGTTCTACCACTCTACCTTATACATACTTCTATTTTTATTTGTCACTCTATTATAATGTATTATTTACATTTATAAATAATTTATTCATGACTTTATACTCAGTTTTGAGTCTCTTTAGGTCAGGGTGTTCACTTATCATTTTTGTATCCTGAAAGTCAAGAACAGCACATTCCCACAATCAATGTGCAAGAAATTGTTGAATGGATGGATATCTATTAATCAAATGTCTGCAAGAGTCTGTATTGAATGCTTATTCTTTATCTCATGTTACCTTACAGGGCTTTAATACAAGCCTGATGGAAAGATTTACTGAAACAAGCCATGGTTTCCTTTATTGCTCTATTTCTCTGTCAAGCAGAGCTAGAAGGAAAATGATAACTGGCAGGAAGAGAAAATAAGGTTAGAGTCTTGATTTTGATGCCTGTCTCCACACTAATTTCCTGGGTGTTTTCTGAAATAATTGACTTTTCAGGTTAAACTGAGAACACAATTTTAAAGAATTCACACTTGGATGTCTTTATAGGTTGAATAGGGTGTTTCCTAAAGGAAAGCTCTGAGTTCACAAAATCTGCTCAGATGTGTAATGAGGTGTGAGACTTAATCTCATTGATAGATCAAATTCCCTTCTCCTTGTTAAAGTCTCCTACCTTATGCTTCCAGAAGAAAGCTATTGGGGAAATCTGGATAGCAAGAGTACCAACACAGTAGCTTTCAGAAAATATGAAATGGTCCCCTTCCTTATTTCATTTTAAAAAATGAACACTTTTGAAACTGCTTTACTCCTAATGATTTGTGCAGGGAAGCAGTAATATAACAGGACTCATGTCCATGGTATCCCTATGTAGAGTTTTCTTAATGTTGAAGGATTAGCTCTGCATTTGAAAATGTTGTAAATCATGGGGAAAGAAGCTGCAATAGTATACCTGATGCTGTTTTTCTTAGGATTAGAAATCTATTATCCAGACCAGGTGAAATAATAAAGGTAAATATAAAATATAATAAATATAAAAATAAACATAATAGTGCCTCAGCCCTTGTAACTTAGTCTCACTACTTTCAATCTTTATCTCTATCTATCTATCTATCTATCTATCTATCTATCTATCTATCTATCTAATCTATTTCTCGTCATCATCTACCATTATCACCTACCATCTATCTCTCTCTCTCTCACACACACACACACACACACACACACACAGACACACTCACACACAGTAGGTCTCCATTTTATCCACTGGGCAGTATTGATATATAATGACCAGGGATTAATGCCTGGGCAAAACTGTCTGAGACTTAAAAGATAATTACTGGCCCCCAAATATGAAAAATCATGGTAAAATTAAAGTTAAAAAATCTAGCCTATAAAGTGTAACATATATAAACTTGATCAATACTTACATAATATTCATAACATTTTATTATATTTGAAAACAATTTGTTAGTTAAATTTGGTGACTTCACAAGAATTCTTGAGTATGTACCATGTTTTCTGGATAATTGATGATCATAAATTAAATTAGTCATATCCAAATAGTTTTGAAAAGCAATATTATAAAAAGATTTTCATATTTTATAGCAAAAATAATATTTACTGTTATGTGGGACATTTTAACATATTTGATATAATGAGAGAGGTAGCCTTGGACATATGCAGACTTAAAATGGCCATAATTTAAAGAAACAAACATCTGTAACACAAGATTTCATTGCAACTTGCACCTGTGAAAGCCATTTTTGTGGTCAGTTAGGACTATCCCATTAATTGTGGCCTTTCCGCAGCTGTAGTCAACAATTAGTATAAATCTACCCAAAACGATATTTCTTTTTATTTTGAGAGAGGGGTTTCCAAGGTACTATTCTCCCCACTCATCTTCTTCTGCTTTCTCTTCTTATTTTATTTTTATTAGTTATTTGTTTGGTTTTATTTAATATTCTTAATCTTTTTCTTTTAATGGAATCATACTTGGTCTATTTTCATGGTGACTAATTTAATCATTTCCTGGGGTGTGTTCCAATGCCCTTAAAGTGCTTTTATTATTGTCAGAATCGTTACTGTTATTGTGTCTACCAGGTGTTTGGTTTTCTTTCTTTTTCAGTTGGCTATCTCTGATGGTAGATTCTTGTTCACTCTGGTGTTCCAGATTCATTTTCACAGATTATTATGTATCTCTAGACTTCCTCCTATGCAGCTATCATTCTAAAAACCCAGACTGTTATTTCTTGGGAGTCCCATGGTTGTTTTACAGTTACAGTCTTTCAGGATATACTGATTGTTTAATATTCTCTTAGCCAAAGAGACAATGTACTGTAGTGGAAATAACACAGGATTTAAACCAGAATTGGATTCAAGCTCTAATGTATTCATTGAGTGGGCATCAAGCCCTTGATAAATGGGGATAATTATACCTGATCTGCCTTTAAACATGATAATCCTTCTGCCTGGAGTATCTATCCTCCCCAGTCCTATCTGAAAATATCCTATCTTGTCTTCCAAACCAAGTTTATCTAAGAGGCATTCCCAGACCCTTGTAGATAGAGTCAATCATTCTCTATGCTTCATAATACTGCCACTCACTATGATGTAATTCATTTATTTTTATGCCAGCCACAGGGCTATTAAAAGAATAACATGAGATACTGTTCTTAAGAATACATTATGATCAATAAAGTTCCTATAGAAATTTTTTTAGTAGACATTGCACAGATTTACGAAGTTGTGGATTTTGCTTTCAATGATCTCAGCATCTAATAAGCATTTGACTGCACACGTATGGCTGTTCGTTCCTTCCTTCATTCAAAAAGTGTTTATTGAGTTTAAGTGCTGGGGTTAACTGGATCTCTGTCCTTGTAGGACACAGCATTTGGGCAATTTCTCCAACCCTGCAGTACTCAGGTAGAATCGTCTCATGTTAGTGTATTCAAAAATGGTGTTATTGACCCAATTACAATGAAGCCTAAACTATGAGTTGTTTTTCTTAATACGGGGATAATTTTCCTATGATCTGTCCATGGTGATCTCTCTGGTTTTGCCTGACTTACATATGACCAAAAAAGGTCAAGAAACAGTTGAGACAACCAATCCGTATGATTATGTTCTTATTCATATCTTTACTCTCAGATGCACTCCTAGATTCCCCACTATCACCCCTGACCACCATTCCAAGGTCTCATACTTAGAAAGCAGTGCCTGAGCTCAGGTCAAAAAGAAGTGAGATACTATTACAGCTGGTTAGGTTCATGGATCTATTTATCTATTTATCCATTTGAATCACTGGATTTTCCTTACTCCTTAATTCTTTCATTTCTAAACTTATTGTCTCTACTTATCTCACTCTCAGCTCAGCTTCCATCCTCACCACCCCATCGAAACTACATTCATAACGTCTACCACTGGCCACAAACCAACTCCAATAAGCATTCTCAGTCTGCTCACTGCTTGTCTCCAGTGTATCTCCTTTTTACTCACTTTCCTTCTCATCACTCTCCTGTTCACTCACCTCACACCTCTCTGACCTTTCCTTCTCTGTCTCCTTCATGGGCTCCTCTTCACTGACACAACCTATATTTTTAATTTTTAATTATTTTTTATTTTTAAAGATGCTTTAGATTATGTAAATGTTACATAAAAAATATAGGGGAATGAACAGCTAAAGTTTGAACCTGTCCAAGTCTGAAAGAAGCTGGTAGCCACCATTTTGACACCACCCCCAGTAAGAGGGGAAACAGGGCTGACTGAAAATCGCAGTGATGGTAGAGACCAATTTCTTTCACCCAGATGGGCCTGCAGCCCCAGCTTATGCTTTAATCCCACCTCTAGCAGAGAGGAAGCTGGCAGGCCCTGCACCAGCCTCTCCAGGTAACTGCAGGTACATTCGATTGGCACAGACTGAATAGTCAGAAGTCTACCAGGACAACTGCAGTCATTTTGGACCTGCACAGCAGCTCCATCCCCACCCCAGGCAGGGGAGAAAGGGGTGTGAAGCTTCATCAGTCTCTCTGGGCAACTAGTCTAAGCCTGTATGACTTGGATTATTACTTGGCTATGGCTACAACCCTACCCCTGGCAAAGGAGAAAGTTGGGAGAAGATTCATTGGTCCCTGGGGCAATAAGGGCAGCTTGAGCCTCCACAGCTTACAGCACCAACTACATCCTTGGCTCCTACTACACAGCCAGCAAGGGAGAAAGGGCAAGAAAGCCCTAAAAAGAGAAACTGCAACCAGAGTAAATACTCTAGTAAGCCAGATGCCAAGACACCAACAGAAAATTACAATCAACACCAAGAAACAGGAAGATATGGTGCAGCTAAAGGAACAAGATAAGCCTCCAGATGACATAAAGGAGTTGAGACAACTAATCATAGATGTTCAAACAAATTGCCTTGATAAATTCAATGAGATGACTAAAGAGATTAAGGATATTAAGAAGACATTGGAGGAGCACAAAGAAGAATTTGAAAGCATA
>PVKH010049653.1:0-10080 GCA_004027955.1 Chaetophractus vellerosus | reverse complement strand
AATGCATCTGAAAAGTAGATCTTCTATGAGGACCTGGAGCATGAGTCTCTCCTATAAACCTGCACAATTTCTACAAGCTTGTCTAGTCCATACTAAACCTGGTCTATTCCATTCCATTATTTCCAAATCCCAATTAATTATAGACTCAGAGGAGGAGAGGAAGAAAAATATAACATTGATTTAATATTTCCTTCCTCTTTTAGCATATTTGCAGTTAAACTACCTTTGCTCCAAGGAAGAAGGACCAAGTAACCTCAAGAGATAATATTTCCAGTGTTCTCTAGTCTCTTCAAATTATGAAAAATACCTCGGGATGGATGGGAGGGTTAATTCTGGGACAAAATAGATGGAAAGAAACTGAAATTAAAACAGAAGCATTTGATGATGAAATGGAAAATAATATGACTTATTTCCCCCTGTTTCTGCCAGCTCATAAGAAAGTCTAGGCTAACTCTTCAATTAAATGATTTATCTATACTAAAAATAGCAAATCATAGTCTGTTTATCAAGCCAGTGTTGATTATAATTGCTGAATTATAATTAACATGTGGCTGAAGATTAGGGTGTCCATGGCAGAGTGGTTAAGGAAGGTGCTGTATCATAAAAGGTCTCTTAGTTCATAAAAAGTTGTTCAATTTTATCATGAAGTTAATGGGAAATTTTGAAGAATTTTAAGGGTTGAAAGATTTGGTGGAGAGAAATGTGGAATTGTGAGCATGGCTGTAGGGAAATCAAGTTGTAGGACTCCAAGGGAAAAAAAAAAATAGAAAGGACAGAATATTCCTGAAAAGCATGCTAAAGAAAATACGATGCATTTGAAAGATGTAAAGAGATTCAATGGGCACACCTTGATAACAAATTAGTTTAACAAAATGGAGAAATCTAGGATGACTTTAACATATCTTCTGGTTTCATAGAATGACCTGTTAACACAGGCAAGAGAAGGAAGTTTGGGGAAAGTTTTCAAGTAAAGATATCACGCTTTCACAAGCTTCATTATTCATGTTCTTTAGTACTTGAGAAGGTAACCATATGAATTCAGTTATTAAATTTTGGAAAATTAGAAATATCAATAGATGAACTCAAGCAAAAGGAATCCATGTAATTTAAAAGTAAAATCTTGTAGGATATTTTATTATATTTTATTCAACATTCTTTCAACACCTAAAAAACTCTTTTGAAGTGTTGTGAGAATGACAGTGTTAAAGAAGTCACAACACCTACGTTTGAAGATGTAATGCAATGAAATGAAGGCCTTCAAAGAGGTGGGAAAATCTCTGCTGAGATACAACAGGTTTATTGGGGAAGTATTGAGTACTGAGAAATTTACACAGTTATTCTCTGTATAAACATATAGCTAAAATGAAGCAAAAATATGTATAAATTATTCAATACTTACCATTAACAATAACAACAATATCTCGGAAGTCAATTTCTCCCCTAGCTTCCACTCTTCCTTCACACCTGTATATACCTTCATCACTTTTATTGATGTTGAGAATCTGAAGATTATTGTTTGCTAACATAGCAAACCGATCTGGAAAGTAAAGAAAAGGGAAATGATATCAGTAATTGAAGGTAGGGTCCAGGATGCTCTAAATTGCTAAGAGATAGAATATGGTACTTGTCTGACACTATCAAATTTTTCATCAACACATTCAACTTTGAAAGTAAAATGTAATTTCATGATTTCATTTTTTTCCACCCCACACTGCCTTGTTACATCTTTTTACTAAAATATATTCAAAACTTTATTTCCACATAAAGTGGTTAGGCTATTATTTCCCCCTTAGTACTTTGAATGCAGAAACGATAAACAAAGAACAATGCAGAGAGATTAAATAGTGCGGACACGAAACATTTTGATTTCAAATATGTAGCAACTTGTGTATATAGAAAGGTTAGAAAATTTATTAAACATCCTTCGCCACACCATAATTAAACCAACAATTTTGCATACCCCAAGGAGGCAGCTAAGTGATGTAATAATATTCAAGTCACTTAAAAGGCATATAAAATGGTTATAGTTCAAATTTTATTCGGGGGATTTTTTTTGGCTAAATGTGATATAATTCATTTTTAGGAATGAATAGATCTGATTTCATTAAATTTATTTCACGATTCCATTGTGTGCATGCACATGCATACAAACACATAAAAGCTGTTAAAAAGCATGCATTCTTTGCTTAAAATGAGCTGGCTAGCCTAGATAGCCTCTCAGTCAGACATTATTCTCTACAATGTTCAGCATCAGTTTACCAGCATCCTAATTTTGTTGCAATGCTAGGCTGTTTTCTTCCTAGCAACTCAAGAATGTTTTCACATAAGGAACAGTGAAACATGTTATACAGGCAATATCACAAATTTCATTAATTAATGAACACACACACATATATATATATCATTGAACACCATATATTTGTTAGTTAGTATAAGTGAGATACATTGTTGAATAAGACAGCCTCTCCTCACTTCAGCCATTTGTTCAAATAGAAATGCCATTATTTTAAGGTGCCCGGCCACTGTGATATCTGTAGTCTTAGAAGTTACTTCTTGGGCCAGCTCCAATATTTAATGCTCTCCTCTCATCTGGTGTCTTGATGGAGAGGAGAGGGCAATTGCAGAAGCCATTTGTGAAAATAGTAGGCCTCCTTCAGCTTGCATCTCTGAATTAATGCATGGGGTAGAATTTCATCTCTACTCCTGTTGCCAATTGAGTCTTGTCTGAGAGAAATAAACTGCTGTGGTGTTAAGATTCAGATTTTGGGACTATTTGCCTGAGTAATTCCTTAATGCAAGGGGAGAGGTTTGGGATGTAAATAGAAATAATCATCAGACTAAAGATGGTCATTGAAGCAAGTAGAGCCTGGTTGTTTAAGAAAATATAACTAATTAGAAGTGGAAATGTTATCAAATTTAGAGGCAACCTCAAAAACAAAATACGATTATAAAGCTACAGCCATAAGCTTTACAGCCCAGGAGTTTAAAACGATTCCATCATGTTCATAAGTTCTTTTCACTGACCCTGAGAAGAGAGGCAGAATTGTTTATGCAGATCTTTTCCTCAGATAAATTAAAAACAAGGATTTTTTTCACTAAAGGAAATAAATTTTGAAATATAACTCACAAGGAGTCCTTCAGGTAATGCAAGACTCCTAAAATGTCATAAAGTTTTAAAGCCATTTAAAGGACACTCTAGTCAAGACTGTGGCTGGGAATTAGAATGAGAAACAGTAGTAAATTGAAAAATCAAAAAAATTAGAGCATGAGGCACCAAATTACACCTATATCACTGAAATATTGTATTTTCTAGCTTAGTAAAATATGTATCATCCTTTAAAATATAATGTTCTGTAAGGTTATATTTCATTTGAATCAAGAAAAATAGTAAGGGAAGCATAGTTTTAATCAGGAACGTAATATTTTATATAAAAAGGGAAAGAATTACAACTCAGGCAATACATATTTTTGACATGGTTATACCAGTGTTTCTTAAAATTGTAAAAATTTAGTTTAATATGGCCCATTTTGATGTATTAGTTTTATCTGTGAGAAAACTGTAGAAGTTTAGGAAAACATTAATTGCTAAATATAAATACATATAAGGTTTAAATAATTAAATAATTTATATATATAAAATCAACTTTTTCCATGAAGAAAATAAACTATATGAAAATTGCATGCCAAATGCTAGATGTGTATGTAAAGTCCATGGATTGATATCAGCAAACTATCAAACCAATGCACATAATAAATGTGCATTTCTAGAAAACATTTGAAGAAGTCATTTTATTATTTATTCACAGTTATGGATATTAGAAATATTTTACTATTACAAATTTTCTAGTTATACAGCAACCCACATTTTAATTATTGCCATAAGAAAAAGAAATGAAATCAGATAATGCCCAATAAGGTGTCTGCTTTATGCCTCTTTAAGCAAGTTATTTCCTAATTCATCTTTTTTTCTCATTCTAACATGCACTCCAGGGTTGGTGTCATCTACTGTTATTGCTTCAATGACCATCTGTTTTTGATGACTCTCAGTTTTTCTTCAGACCAGACCATTCTGTTGAGCTTCAGAGTCAGCTATTTAACACTCTACCAGATATGCCTACTTAGAAGGGTTGTAACTACTTCAATCTCAGCATGTCTAAGATATAGTTCACTATATCCACTTGAAATTTCTCAGCTGGCATTCTCCTGTGAATGCCTTTATGTGGAATTAGTTGCCCAAGAAAATTCTTTAAGTCATCCTTTAACAGTCCATCGCCATCACTAAGGGAGATTGTCCATAACCTATCAACCCCATGTTCCCTCACTTCTCCCATTTTCATTACCTAGTCTAAGTCTCAATATCCCTCACAATTATTTCGTTACAATCAGAGCTACTCCCTGTGCCTGCAGTTAACATATCTGGTCATGTCACATCCTTGATTAAAATCTTTTTGGGCCTCCCCTTTTGATAAAGTCTAAGCTCCTTCACAAAAAGTCAAGGCCATGTTGTCTTGGCTCAGCCTTCCTTTTCAGCTTCCTTCCTTATTAGTCCCTTAACAAAATTTAGTTACTTTTATCAATCAGATTATGTATTATAGTTAAACGTACTATAATTTCTAGTTATATTGTGCTAGTTGTCTTGAACCTATTCCGGTTTCTGGAATGAGACACCCAGTCTTTCTTTCTTTTTTGGGCTGTGGCACATGACATTCTCTTGTCCTGAAATACCCTTTGCCTGGCTAATCCCTACTAATTATTTAAAGGTCATTTTTCCACCAAAGGCTCATCTTTGATCCCTGCCCTGCCTAATTAGATTAGGTATATTTTTTTTCATCATCTTCTGGACTTTCCTTATCACAGTCCTTAATATATTTTGTTCTCACTGATTTACCTATTTGTCTTCCTGTCTTTTTGTGGGAATGTTAGTATTAAACTATTAGTATTTTGAAGGCAATGAACTACTTATCACTGAATCACCAAGAGCTAGCACAGTAACTAGAATATGCTGTGTTGAATAACTGTTGAATGAACCTTATATACTAGAAGAAGAATACTTTAAAACTTCTATAGAACAACATGATTTTATCCATGCTTTTTGATGCAGAAGTATACTTCAGCTGGACATTATCAAAGCATAGAGGAAGCTTAAAAGATAACTTTCAAATAGATAAAGGTTGAGTGGGCATCTGTTAATAGTATACCCTCCATTAGTATGATACTACAAGTAGGATATTCAATTTTTATAACAAAATATCATCTTTACCCATAAATCCTTGAATTCTATAACATATGAATCTCCTTTCAATCAACAGCATGGAAAACATTCTCTTCAAGTATTTTATAGGAATTCTAATTTTAAACATCTACTACACAACCGCTACCAAAAGCATAGCTAAGAAGATATATATTTTAAACTTTCATTCTTCTATTTGGATCCTCTAAATGGTACCCTGTAACAAGTTGTAGCAAAACTGGATCCAAATATTATTCTAAATCCCCACACATGTTATTTCCATGGTTATATATGTAATCTTTTCCAATTAGCTTTTAAAAAGGGATCACATAAGATGTAGTCATGTGAAGAATTTTACCTCTTCTAAATCCTTTGTGGATGTGAAAATTTTATGATAATATACTATATGGCACCTTTCTCTAATATTAAAAACATAGAAAATTGGTACTTCCTTACATATTACTTGAATCCTCTTATGTATTGACAGAAAAATACTTCTTTTTGTGTGTGTGTGTCTCCTAAGCAGTTCAGTGTTATGTTAAAATCCCATCACTTCCCCTACTATGGATTTTATGGTTCTGTGTCTACCTGAATGCATATCTTTTTGGTATAACTGATTACCAAGACTGAAAAACTCAATGGGAAAGAATGAAAAAAAGCTAAGATAAATGCCATTTATGAACGCTTTACTATATAGCCCAATGTGTTATTCATCACTGAACGAATATTAATCATATGTCTAATGTGTTATTTAACACTTGCAGCCATTCTTTAAAATGGATATAATTATCCATAGTTTACAGATGAAGAATATGATTTAGGTACAGAGGATTACAAAAGTCGATCAAAGCTTCAAGGCTATGGAGAGGATTAGAGCCAAAATGGAAGTCTAGCTTTGCATTATTCAAAACTGCTATGCTGGGAACAAAATGTGAAAGCTGTAGCATAAGCATCAACCTACTTTCGCAACCACACTTGACCATCAATCTTTGCTTTGAGGATTTTGTTCTTTCATTTTAAAAATGTAAATTATTTCCAAACTTTCCTATGGTCAAGCCAGATAGGGGCAATCTGAAAATGTTTAGTCATTGACTTTTAACTGCCATAAAAATAGATTGTTTTTTATTTATTTTTGAGAGAGACAAAAAGCTGAAAAAAATGTTGCACACTTACCCCTACAATTTGGTAATAAAATCTAAAGCAGTTATGTTAAGATAAAAAAAGAGGAAATAGAGTATTATTTCTAATTAGTTTATTGTTAGAGAAAAAAGAGTATTACTCAATAACTGACAAGCATTGGATATGCTGAGTCTAGAAAAAGCCTTTCAAAATTAAAAAAAGACTATCGAACATGATTATGCTAAATTCTCTGTACATATTCCAAAATAGGTACTAACTGTATTTTCCCTCTTTTTTTGTTGTGGAAGTTTCAGCCCTTAGAAACACAAAACAGAATCATCTAAGATTGAAAGTATTCAGAAAGATTCAATTATTTTGTACCTCTCCACAATGCAGGTGCATTGGAAAATGTCTTAAATTGTAAATGCTCCCAATACACAATGGTAAAGTAGCATAATGTAGGCAAATTTTGCTTTCAATTTCAGATGTCATATTATTCTGAAATTTGAGCTCATTCTGAATCAAAATCATGAAGACAATTTGAATAAATGCACTTCTCTGTCTATTTTCCACATACACATCTTACCATAATATTTAGAACATATAGTTGTCCTTGAAAGCACAGTCCCAGAATAATAAACAGGATTCATAGTGATGTTATTTTAAGTTTATATAAATTCAGACCAAGGAATCATGGTTGTATTATAATATCTAGAATCTGAATACATCATAACTGACCCCTTCATTTATTTAGTTTCCTTGTACTGTTTGGAACATACTACTCCTTCCCGTAAAGCCCCAGATAGCAAATAGTTAAGGGTTTGCAGGCCAAAATATCAATGTCACAGCTTCTCAACTCTGCACAAAAGCAGTTTTGGACAATATGTATTTTTGTGCATGGCTGTGTTCCAATAACACTTCACCAAAAATAGCAGGCTATTTGGATTTGACCCTCAAGTTCTAGTTTGCCAATTCCTGATCTAGATCTCAAAATAGTCGTTTGATCTTTCTGGTAAAAATCTACTTCCAATTTTCATCTAGGTAGGCTAAGTCTTTTTATAATTGCAGTGTTAGTAGAACATATAACTTAGGGAGTTACCAAAATACTAACTGTCGGAAATAGTGGAGACTTCCTCATTATGATACAACCAGCTGACAACAGGTGCAGGTGAGCTGCTGACTCGGCAAACCACTTCTGCATCCTCTCCTTGTTTGAATTCTTGAGGAGATACAATTTCTCTGAAAGTCAGTTTTTCTGGATCAAGAAAGATAAACAAATCAGCCTTCAGATTTCTGCACAAATGTAAGCTTATGAGAAAACTTCCTTACCTCCTTATAAAAAATAGCATGCCCCTGAAACTTCAACATTCCCTATCACCGACCCCCACTTAATTTCTTGGGCATAGAATACCATAGGATGTATATCTATGAAAACTTTTCATAAAATTAAGTTGTTCTTGCAGAAAATATCTTGTTCTCTTTACGATTGCAAATTAAAAAAACAAGGGGCCTTCCTTTGACAATATTTTAAATAATAGAAAATCATTCTATATACTATCCCAATGAAATGATGATCTCAATTTAATTTTTTGGCATTTGTGAATTTGCAGTTGTAGGGGTCACTGAAGACAGAAAGTTAAAGCAATTTGCTCCTGGCCACAAAACTAAGTGGTGGAATCTGGTTTCAAATGCAAGGAGTCAGGCATCACAAGCAGTGTTCCTAAAGAGGTTAATGATTCATAAATGTGAGAAGGTGAAAGGAAGGTAGGAAGCACTCAATCTCAAGTCATAAAATAAAGTGTAAAAGTGGAAAACCTTGTTAATGAAAACGCCTGGTGGTGAGTGATCCCTGCTAGATGTTATTATCTACTAGATAAGTATTCATCTTTCTCTCTGTCTATCCCTGTTCACTGACCTTTCCCTAATTCTCATTCTCAGGGCTTTCCCATATGCAATTCCATTTGTTCTAATCATGAACTTTGATTGAGAGGGGAAAAGTAACCTCAGGAAATTTCATACCACTAAATAAACTACTATTTCCTATTTACCAAGTGGTCTTAAGGCATGAGAAACTTAGAATATTCCCATGTATTTTTTAATCAACCAAATTTGCTCCGTCTATACATTTATAGTTATATCTTAGAGATGAACTATGGTAAAATATGAACAAACTGATATCAATAAATGTCATAGAATATTGCCTGGAACATTTCTAGTTCTCAATGAATGCTAGTTTTGTTAAAAATAATTAAATACATTTTATTTGTTTGAATTTGTAAAAGAAAACAAAACTTCAATCAAGTAAAACTTATAAACGCACGACTTACGGTAAATTTCCAAAACGACTGTAGCTTCTTGGGTCTGTCCTTTGGCATCTGTTGCTTGACAACGATATATCCCTGCATCTTCTATATTAGCGTTGTAGATGGTTAATCGTGACCTAACACCTTCCTTTTGCACCACTACCCTCTGTGTTGAAATTATCTTCTCTCCTTGAGGATTATACCAATCTATACTCTCAGGTTCACCGATTGCTGCAAAGAGCCAGGGAAAATAAATGTTTGAAAACATGTTTCAAGTATTTGTTTTGGCATTGGCATTTATGATTATGTAACAACCTTTCACAACTTAGAAATAAATGTAAATATGAAGAAGACTGGAAATCTGCAAGTAAACACAAATGTTAGCACACATGTTCATCCTTATTTAGCCAGCATAGAGGATTCATTCCTGTTTGAGTAAGAGAAACCCAAAGTTTTACATATTTCCTGTATGGCATTTAAACTAGGATGATTGAATGAACATTTACCTTAAGAATCCATGGATTATTACAACACTTAAATATTGAAACTGCCTTAACCACTGAATAAGGCATAAATGCTACTTGATAGATATAGCTGAACAGAAAGCTATTACTAACATGTTTCAATGACTTAATTCCCTTTGCTAGGGTCAGTTTAGGAAGTAGTGGTTTGTTTTTTTTTCTTTGATAAAGCACAGCGTTCCCAAAAATGGAAATATTTTGCAAAACAAACTTTGGCCTTTGATGACACTGAATATTGAGTTAATTTCCCAGTTCTTAAACTTGTACAGATAAGACCAATGAATAATTTAAAAATGGAGTCCTATTTTTTCTTTTCCCAAATGAATGAGTAGTTTTATCATTTTAATCTAAAACTGTTAACTATTTAAGCATATGGTAATTAGAATTCATTAAAATGATACTTATACTGCAAGGCAATTACACCCAAATCATTACAAGGTAAACATTTATTTAAGTTTTCCAATTCAGAATCTAGGTTATTATCCTCTTTGTAAAAGCAGAAGCTTCTTGTGTTTGCTTTCAGTCACCAAAAGGATGTATTTCACCTAATTACTTGAAGTACAATTGGTAGAAGCTGGATATGCTATTAACTCAAAAATATTTGGGGAAATGTACAAAGTTAACTAACATCTACAGGACCTCTTTGAAGAAAATTGTTCTTTCTCATTTTCCCCAAGAAATGGTTTTAGAGACAAATTATCCCTTTTTATAACAAATTATACATGTTTGAGCAAAAAGTAAGAATGTTTGGTTAAATTGTAAATGGATGATGGAATACTATCTTCAGTTTTTCTGAGTAGAACTATAAAACTACAGTGGTTGCAGAATAACTCACTTTTTCTTTGAGGAAATAGTGGGTTGTTGCATTTATTTCTTGATCCATAGAGAAATTACAAAAAAAAAAGTT
>PVKH010049652.1:0-10054 GCA_004027955.1 Chaetophractus vellerosus | reverse complement strand
CCGGGGACCTCTCCTAGCGGGCAGACCGCCTTGAGAAGGGCAAGCTGCCATGGGTGGGCCAGAGCCGCCGTGGGCAGGGCAAAAAGCTGCCACGGACAGGGCAAAGCCGCCACGTGCAGGGCAGGTCGCCCGCGAATGGAGCGCAGCCAGCCACCCGCGAACTGAAAGCCGGCTGTGAATGGAAGCAGAAGCCGCCCACAAGCCAGGAAAGCCGCGCCTGCGCAGTGACCCGCCTCGGCGCGTCGCCGCAGCGGGGGGGAGGGGAGATATGTAATAAAATAAATAAATCTCAAAAAAAGAAAAATGAGAAGCTTCTCTCCATTAACCTCCTTCATTTCTGTTAGTTGGGAAAGGACTACCTTTATTTTACCGCCCTGGTAATACACTTCAATCTAGCTCTTGAGCAACAAACAGAAAAATAGATTAATAGAAGATTTCAGAAACAAAGTTGATTAGAAGAAAGCTTTGATGACTGCTTCCTGTGTCCCAGCATCATACTGTCATAACTGTATGGTTTCTTGGACACTTCTGTTAGCCTAGCATTGTGCTAAGTGCTTTACACCAGTGGTCGGCAAACATTTTCTGTAAAGGGCTGTATAGTAAATATTTTAGCCTCTGTGAGCCATATGGTTCCTGTCACAGCTACTCGGCTCTGCCACTGGAGCATGAAAACGGCCATAGTTGATACATAATGAATGGGCATGGCTAAGGTCCAATAAAACTTTATTGACAAACATTGGTGGTGGGCAGGATTTACTCTATGAGACATAGTTTGCTGACTTCTGGTCTACAGTCATATTTTATTTGCTCAGCCATACTGTGAAGCAGGTATAATTATTCCCACTTTGCAGATATAGAAACTTGGACTCCAAGAGGGTTAGTAACTTGTCCACAGTCACAACTAAAAAGAGTTCAGTTTCAACCCAGGCTGTCTGCTCCTCCGTGCTCTGCCACCGCCCTCCTGTGAGGCTGTCAGAGCCCTCTGCCCTGTCTGCAGGCAAAGTCACCCTTCCCAGTGAGCCCGTTTTCCCTCTCTCCAGGTTCGACCTGATCGCCAACGGGGGCTCTTCCTTGACCCTGCACTTTGAACGGGCCCCATTCATGAGCCAGGAGCGCACCGTGTGGCTGCCGTGGAATAGCTTTTACGCCATGGACACCCTGGTGATGAAGACAGAGGAGAACTCCATCCCCAGTTGCGACCTCAGCGGCTTTGTCCGGCCCGATCCAATCATCATCTCCTCCCCTCTGTCTACCTTCTTCAGTGCTGCCCCTGGGCAGAACCCCATCGTGCCTGAGACCCAGGTAGGGACAGCCCTGACCAAAAGTCACTGACTGCCTGCCACCCACCACATCTCTCCCTGAGTGAGCCAAAAATTAATATTGGGGTGGGGCGAGAACAGCAGAACTTATAGCCATGGGACACTAAACTTTGAATCCCTTCTGGACATTCTGTTTCCAGATAGTCGTTCAATACTTTGTCAGTCACTGGAGCTTTTAATAAAATAAAAACAATATACATATGTGCAACCCACCTGCAAATTGCTTTTTATTCCTGTTAGTCACAGAGACACATGATAAGAGGCACTTTAATGATCTACATCGGCATTACGACAGAGGGCATATTACATTATTGCCTCCCTGTTGCTTTATACCGATTGTCAGTGGAAGTTGCAGGTTCATATAATTACAGCCTCTTGTGGCCTCCTTGCATGCAGCTAGCAATAAAGCCTGCTGTTCTTATTTACATCTTTTGCCAACAGTGTGGTTTTTAAAAAGAAACACAACAGTGACCAAGAATAATTATTAATCCAAAAATCATAACCTCAGCCCCTTCACTCAATGGTATAGGGTAGGTTTTATTTCCCACCCACAGCTCTGGGAGGTGGTTCTTGCACCCACATAAGGCTTCAGTGAGGGAGGCAGCAGGCTGGCAGCCTCTGAGTCGAGAAGAGCTCACCTGCCAGGGTGATTTGGGTGTGAAGTGTGTCTACTGTGTGTTCCCCTCAGGTTCTTCATGAAGAAATTGAGCTCCCTGGTTCCAATGTGAAGCTGCGCTACCTGAGCTCCAGAACTGCAGGGTACAAGTCTCTCCTGAAGATCACCATGACCCAGTCCACAGTGCCCCTGAACCTCATCAAGGTCCACCTGATGGTAGCTGTAGAGGGGCATCTATTCCAGAAATCCTTCCAGGCTTCTCCCAATCTGGCCTATACCTTCATCTGGGACAAGACGGATGCTTACGGCCAAAGGGTATATGGACTCTCGGATGCTGTGGGTATGTTTGGTTTCAGCCACCTATTGATTCATGGATTTAGTCATGCATTCATTCCATGAATATTTACTGAGCTTCTAAATTAATACGTGCCAAGCATTATTCTATAGATAGGGAGTGGTCAACGAGATGGAATGTCTGAATTTCTTCTCCTGGACCTTATGTTTGATTGGAGAATAGAGATAATAAACATTGAATGGAAAAAAAAATAGGAAGTAGTGCTAAGTGCTAATATGAAAATAAAAATAAGTGATATTTACGGGGGAGGATGGGCAACTGTGGATGGGCATTCAAGGAAGTTTCCTCAGTGGGGTGACATTTAAGCTGAGATTTGAATAACAAGTAGGAGCCATGTGAGAACCAGAGAAAGGGCATTCCAGCCAGATAGAAGCGCGAGGAGTATCTGAGAAACAGAGATAAAGCCAGGGTAACTGGAGTATAGTGGACAAATAGAATATATGAGATGAAGTGAGAGAGGAAGGCAAGGGCCAGATCATGTTCCAGAGAAAGTGCTTGCACATGACTCAGGATGACCCAGGAGACTCAGAAAATGGAGGCTGAGGGGATCTCAGTGCCACATACTAGGTTTTGGGGCTTTGTCTTTGAGTGACTCACATGATCCTCCCTTATGAAAGGGCATCATAAGAGAAGGGTCCTGTGGCTATCAGGCTTTGAAGAGTCATGAGCTGTAGATTAAAATCAACCTACGTGGTAGCTTTTCCTACTTAGGTAACGCTGTCTGGGGATTAATTAAAATCCAGAATCCTGTATTTTCTTCACCAGTGGGCTTGTGGTTTTCAAAACTGTGAGTAAAGATAAGTTGCCAAAATTGAAAACCAGCAAACTGAGAAATTTTCACTGTTCCTTGGAAGCCAATGTTTTATGTTTGTGCAGAACATTGTGTGACATGCTTTGTCTTGGGTAACCTCTCAATGACCCTATCAGGTAGGCCCTCTCATTATCCCCATCATGCCCATGAGGAGAGAGGGAGAAGGTAACTCAGTGGCTTGAGATCAATACCTAGGAGGTCAGACATTCTCAGTGGATGACCTCCAATGGTCTCTCTCCAGCCTGACTTCCTCCCAAATGCGCTGTGATGCCTCCCTAGAAAGTGGAGTTAATAACTTACTAAACATAGTAATAAGTTATTGGAGTAACTACTTCATCTTATCTAGAACACTAACTAATGAAAAAATACATTAGCCAATATCAAAATGATAGCCAATAACAAAAAGTAGACTGAATTATAGTGCACCCCCATGTACTCCAGCTTCTACCATTATCATCTCATGGCAAATCTTGTTTTTGTTGGGGTTTTGGGGGTTATTTGTCTTTTTATTATTGAGTTGAATTCTTATGAATTCTCTTTTTTTATCAATTTTATTGATACATATTAATAAAGCATAAAATTCATCCAAAGTGTGCAAGCAATGGTATTTGGTATAATCACATAGTTGTGCATTCATCACTTCAATAATTGTTGGAATATTTTCATTATTTCAATAATAATAATAAACAAACAAAAAAAGACAAACAAACAAGAAAATTCTTCACCTCTCAATCTATCTGTTTCCCCTGCTCTACATAGCTGCTATTTCTGGCTATTCTTGCACAATTATTTATTTATTTGTTAAGCAGTTTTATTGAGATATAGTCACATAGCCTACAATCCATCCAAAGTTTAGGATCAATGGCTTTTAGTATACTCACAATGTTCTATATTCATGACCACAAAAAATTTTAGAACAATTTCATTACTACAGAAAGAAAAATTCCACACTTCTTAACATTCCTTTCCCAGTGCTACATAACCACTAATCTAATTTCATCTTTATAAATTGATTTATATTTATGTTTTATATAAATGGAATCATATAATATGTACTACTTTGTGTCTGGTTTCTTTCACTTAGTATAATGGGTTTTTTTGTCTGATATTAACATTTTGTAGTATTAACATATATATTTGTTCAAAGAAAAATGGTCTTATATATGTAATTTTACCCATACTCACATTTCACATGAGATATTACTTTGATATACAGTTCCATGTTACATTTTTTAGCTTTCCTTTTAGTAATATACATGACCTTAGACTTTCCCTTTAAACCACTTTCATACCAACATAATAGTATTGTTAGTTACAAACATTGTATTGGGCTTTCACCTTTTCTATTCATTTCCAAAGATTTTTTTTCTGGTCTAATTTCCCTAGCTAGAACTTCTAGTACAACGCTGAATAACAATGGTGACAGTGGGCATCCTTGTCTTGTTCCTGATCTTAGAGGGAAAGCTTTCAACCTTTCTCCACTGAGTATGATGTTGGTTCTGGGTTTTTCATATATGCCTTTTATCATATTGAGGAATTTCCCTTCTATTCCTATCTTTTGAAATATTTTTATCAAGAAAGGATGCTGGATTTTGTTAAATACATTTTCTGCATCAATCGAGATGACAGTGTTTTTCCCTTCAATTGTTAATGTGGTGAATTACATTGGTTGATTTTCTTATGTTGAACCAGCCTTGCATACCAGAAATAAATCCCACTTGGTCGTGATGTATAAGTCTTTTTTTTTTTTTTAAAGATTTTTTTTTAATTTTTTATTTATTACATATCCCACCCCCTTTCTGCTTGCTCTTGCTGTGTGTCCATTCTTGTGTTCCTCTCTGTCTGCTTTGTCTTCCCCCCGTTGTGGCGACGTGCCGAGACCGGTCACCACGCAGGTGGCTTTGTCCTGCTTGTGGGTGGCTTCTGCTTCCATTCACAACCGGCTCTGCTTCAGTTCGCAGGTGGCTGGCTGCGCTCCATTCACGGGCGACCTGCCCTGTCCGTGGCAGCTTTGCCCTGTCTGTGGCAGCTTTTTGCCCTGCCCATGGAGGCTCTGCCCGCCCATGGTGGCTTGCCCTTCTCAAGGCGGTCTGCCCGCTAGAAGAGATCCCCGGGAACCGAACCCGGGGCCTCCCATGTGGTATACTGGCACCCTTATCCACTGGGCTATATGGCCGGTCCCTGTATAAGTCTTTTGATATGCTGTTGGATTCTATTTGCAAGTACTTTGTTGAGAATTTTTATATCTATGTTCATTAGAGAGATTAGTCTGTAATTTTCTTTTCTTGTAATGTCTTTATCTGGCTTTGGTATTAGGGTGATGTTGGTTTCATAAAATGTGTTAGGGAATCCTTCAATTTTTGGAAGAGTTTAAACAGGATTGGTGTTAAGTCCTCTCAAAATGCTTGGTAGAATTCACCCGTGAAGCCATTTGGTCCTGGACTTTTCTTTGTTGGGAGATTTTTGATGACTGATTCAATCTCTTTAAGTGTGATTGGTTTAAGTAGTTGTATTTCTTGTAGTGTCAGTGTAGGTTGTTTGTGCATTTCTAGGAATTTGTCCATTTCATCTAGGTTGTCTAGTTTGCTGGCATACAGTTTCTCATAATATCCTCTTATGATCCTTTTTATTTCTGTGGGGTCAGATGTAACTTCACCCTTTTCATTTCCGATTTTACTTATTTGCATCTTTTCTCTTTTTTCCTTTGTTAGTATAGCAAGGGGGTTGTCAATTTTGTTGCTCTTCTCAAAGAACCAGCTTTTGGTTTTATTGATTTTCTCTATTTTGTTGTTGTTGTTGTTGTTGTTGTTCTCAATTTCATTTATTTCTGTTCTAATTTTTATTATTTCTTTCCTTCTGCTTGCTTTGGGAAAGGTTTGCTGTTCTTTTTCTAGTAGTTTCTCTAGTTGTTCAGTTAAAGCTTTGAATTTAGCTCTTTCTTGTTTTTTAATATAGGCATCTAGGGCTATAAATTTCCCTCTCAAGACTGCCATCTCTGTATCCCATAAGTTTTACTAAGTTGTGTTCTTGTTTTCATTTGTCTCAATATATTTACTGATTTCACTTGCAATTTCTTCTTTGATCCACTGATTATTTAGGAGTGTGTTGTTTAGCCTCCACACATTTGCAAATTTTCCTTCTTCCTGTCTGTTATTGATTTCCAGTTTCATTCCATTATGATCTGAAAAGATGTTTTGTATTATTTCAATCTTTCTGTATTTATTGAGAGCTAACCTAAAATGTGGTCTATCCTGGTGAAAGATCCATGGGCACTTGAGAAGAATGTATAATCCGCTGAGTTTGGGAGCAACATTCTGTATATGTCCGTTAGGGGTAGGTCATTTATCATATTGTTCAAGTTCTCTGTTTCCTTGTGGATCTTCTTTCTAGTTGTTCTAACTAATGATGTGAGTGGTGTGTTGAAGTCTCCAACTATTATTGGAGAGATGTCTCCCTTCAGTTTTGTCAGAGTTTGCCTTATGTATTTTGGGGCACCCTGGTTAGGTGCTTAGATATTTATAACTGTTATTTCTTCATGGTGGATTGTTCCTTTTATTAATATATAATGGCCTCTGTATCTCTTATAGCTTTTTTGCATTTAAAGTCTGTTATATCCAATATTAGTATAGCTACCCCTGCTCTTTTTTGGTTACTGTTTGCATGCAGTATCTTTTTCCAGCCTTTCACTTTCAGCTGGTTTGTATATCTGGATCTAAGATGAGTCTCTTGTAAGCAGCATATGGATGACTCATGTTTGTTTTTTTTTGTTGTTTTGTTTTTTTCCATTCTGTCAGCCTATACCTTTTCATTGGGGAGTTTAATCCATTCATATTCAATGATATTACTATAAATGCATTATTTACTTCCACCATTTTCTTCTTTGGTTTTCATATGTCATATCTTATTTTTGTCTGTCTTGTTACTCTTTTGGTTACACTTTATGCTATTCTTGTCTTCTATACTCTCCTCCAAGCCTCTCTCTCACCTATCTTTTTCTTTCAGGCTGTAAAGTTTCCTTTAATAATACCTGCAAAGGTTTATTCTTTTCTATGAACTCTCTTAGCTTCTGTTTGTTTGTTAATGTTTTAAACTCACCTTCTTATCTGAAGGTCAATTTTGCTGGATAAAGAATTCTTGGCTGGCAGTTTTTCTACTTCAGTATCCTAATTTTAGCATATTACTGTTTTCTCGCTGCCATGGTTTCTGATGAGAAAGCCACACTAAGTCTTACTGGGCATCCCTTTTATGTGATAGTTTGCATCTCCCTTGCTACTCTCAGCATGTTCCCTATCTTTGACATTTGACATTCTGAGTAGTATGTGTCTTGGGTTAGGTCTATTCACATTTATTCTGATTGGGGTATGCTGTGCTTCTTGGACATGTAAGTTCATTTCTTTCATGAGAGTTGGGAAATTTTCAGCTATTATTTACTCAAATACTCTTTCTACATCTTTTCCCTTCTCTTCTCCTTCTGGAACTCCCATGACATGTATGTTGTTGTATTTCATGTTATCATTCAACTCCCTGAGCCCCTGCTCTATTTTTTCCATTCTTTTCTTTCTTTGTTCTTTTCTCTCTTCAATTTCAGCTGTTTTTTTCTTTTGTATCTCTTATTCTATTTTCTATCATTTCGACTCTGCTGTTGTATGCCTCTAATGTATTTTTTATCTCACCTATCATGTCTTCCATTCCCATGGGCTCTGTTACTTTTTTATTCAGGTTTTCAAATTCTTCTTTTTGCTCACTCAGTGTCTTCTTGATGTCCTTTATCTCTTTAGCCATATTGCCTTTCAACTCATTAATTTGATTTAGGAAATTTGTGTGTATCTCATTGATTAGTTGTCTCAAATCCTGCATCTCCTCTGGGACTTTGATATATTCCTTTTCTTGGGCCATTTCTTTCATTTTCTTATTATGGCTTGTAATTTTTTGCTGTTGTCTAGGCATCTGATTAGTATGCTGAGTTTACTCAGATGCTTGATTTCTCCCTTTCATAGGGTTTTAGTGGTGGGAGACTGTGTGTTACTGCTGTTCTTTGATTCTTAGTTCAACTATTCTGGGTCTTTAGGATTGTCCCTGTTAGTTGCTCAAATCTGGGCCCTGGGCACAGTAATGGTTTCAGATCCCCTTATTTGGGCCTTGGGTAGGAAGGCTGTAAAGGCTAGGAAAAGCCTTTCTTACTTTTAATTTCATCACATGCACTTCTTTAATCTGCCAGCAGATGGCGCTTTTGGCAGCACTCAGTTCAATGCCTGGTTGGAGTGTGTTACAACATGGACCAGATCAATGTGGCAGAGGTTCCTGCCTGGAGGCTAAGAGCCTCATAATTCAAACTTTCTCAGAGGCAGTTCTCCAACCTTTCCTGGAAGCCCCCTCCCTTTTCCTGGGTAGGAAGTAATTCCACCCCCCTCTGAGTCTTCAACAACCAGCCCTCTCAGTAGAGAGGGAGATTGAGAGGGTTTGCCATCTTTAGTCCGGAGCTGTCTCCCAAGGCAAACAATGGTGCAGCCCCACCCAGCCTGGAAGGGCTTGTGGGACACAGCAGACCAGGTTTGTGGGTCAAAAACTGAGTCAGCCTTAGGTTGTATCTCTCTCTCCCCTTTCCTGGGAAGGTGGATCGCTGGGGCCCCCTTTGTCTGTAACCGCTGGCCCTGAGACCTGAGAATTCAAAAGTGTCTATAGTGTGTGGGAGGGTGCTGGAATTTGCAGCTGCCGCTTTTAACTCACAGTTTTGCCTTCATGATTCTTTTCCTTTGCCCCTCTCTCCTCTTGGTGGTGTCTATCTTTCCCCTGGTGTCCTAAATCCTAGAAAAATTTTTTCTAGGTCATTTCAGCCTGTCCTCTAGCTACTTTTCTTGGAGAGAAGAGAGTCCTGTGTCTTTCTAGTCTGCCATCTTCCCAGAAGGCTCTGTATGTGAATCTTGTTTTTTCCATATCCTCATCCACTCCCTTATTTCTCTGAAGGAAGTGTCAGATATTCATTCTACCTGTAATATTTCAGAATGTGTTTCTAATAAGCACTTCAAAAACATACTGGGAAGCAGATGCAGCTCAAGCTGTTGAGCACCTGCTTCCCACATGAGATGTCCTGGGTTCTGTTCCCAGTACCTCCTAAAAAAAAAAAACAAGCAAACAAAAAAACCAACTCAGGGGAGCTGATGTGGCTCAGTGGTTGAGCACTGGCTTCCCATATATGAAGTCCTGGTTCAATCCCCGGCTCTCATACCTAAAAAAAAAAAAAAAAAAAAAAATACTGGCAATCCCACTACCACAACCAAAAACAAAAACCTCTATAATTTAATATGTCAGTTGCCTCATGAATACCATAAAATCATAATACTTTGTTTGAATCAGAATCCAAATAAGATCCACCATTTATGATTGGTTGATTTCTCTTAAAAAAAATTTTAATCTACCGGTTTCCCCTCATCTCTACCGCTCTCATTTTGTTTGTTGTTGTTTTCAGATTGCATTCCTTTGGTTTTTAACATGTTCCTCTATCCCCTGTATTTCTCGTAGTTGAATCTTGAAGCTTTATCGGGAGCTGGTTGGGTTTTCTTTTGACAAGACAACCTGCCAGACAGGTAGTGCTGCGTTCTTCCATCACGAGACTCATAACGTCAGGTTGTCTAACTTTCAGTGCTTTTCATGGCACTGCTGCTCATTGCCTACATCTATTAAGTCATCAGGAGTTGCAAAATGATGCTATTTTAATTCTATCATCCCTTCCTAATTCATTAGCTGGAATGTTTTCAAATGGAGATACTCTTTCATTAACTATTTGGTTATTTGGGCTAAGTTCAATTCAGAAAAAAATGATTATATGCTTGATTCTTACCCTTTATTTACTAGTTTTCATTATAATGAATGGGTTCTCTAGCATTCTCCCAGGCTGACCGGTTAACATTTTCTTAAGGATCATTATGAAATCAAGTATTGAAATGTATCAAATA
>PVKH010049651.1:0-10072 GCA_004027955.1 Chaetophractus vellerosus | reverse complement strand
TGCTTCTCAGGAGAAGGGTGAGAGGCATGGAGGCCAAAGGCCACCTCTGGGACAAGAGCTCGGGGGTGAAATTCTGGGAGGCCATGGTTGTCACCCCCCACTCACCTTTCCCAGTCTCTCCCTTATATATCCCTCCCGACCCTTCTAAGCCCTCCCATCTTTTTCAAACCTGATTTGGGGCTGAGGGGTGGGGAATGGCATTAATTTTTAAAGTTTCTGGTCAGTGTATTCTGGAGAGGGAGACCCAGGCCCTGATGCAACCACAGGGGGGCCTCCCTTAGCAGGAGAATCAGGGCCTGTCACAGTAGATTTTCTTTTCTTTCCGCCAAAGCAAGAGACACTCTGGGAACACAAAAGACACGGAGAATCGTGTCTCCTTGGGGGATTTAATTACTGACATTATTTTCTCTCCTCCTCAGTAATGGCAGCTTTGCCTCACTGCTTCTGGAAAAGAGGGACGTAGAATTTAAATCTGCACCCAGCCTGGGTGGGAGAGCTTCCCCCACAGGCACACAGAGGGAGGCAGGATAAGTAGCCACCTACACAGATGCAGAGGCTGTGAGCCTCCAAACACAGCCATCATCATTCCTGAATTCCCCCGCCAGAATTATATTTCTCTAATTTTGGAGTTTATTGGACAGTTTAAAATTCAAATATTCTAGGAAGGGATGGTAACTATGACCAGCCAGGTTTCCAGTTACTATTTTGGAATACTTTTTTTAAATTGTGCTTCACTTTATTGTGCTTCACAGACATTGTGGTATTTGTTTGTTTGTTTGTTTGTTTTTAAAAAATTATAGGTTTGTGGCAACCCTGCATTGAGCAAGTCTATCGGTGCCATTTTTCCGACAGCATGTTCTCACTTCGTGTCTCTGTGTCACATTTTAATTAAAATATGCACATTGTTTTTTAGACATAGTGTTATTGCACACTTAATAGACTATAGTATAGTATAAACATAACTTTTTTATATTCACTGGGAAACCAAAAAATTCATATGACTCACTTTATGGTGGTGGTCTGGGACCAAACTTGCATATCTCCAGGGTATGCCTGTATACATTTTTCATATCACACTCCAAAAACAATTTTTTAGAGGGAAAGGGAAGAAACTGGATGGCTGAGAAAGGGAAGAAAGGGGGAGAGAAGGGTCCACAAATTAGAGGGAAGGAAGGGCCCCAGAAGAGGCTAGGGGCACAGGAGGCAACTCTCACTGCCTCACCAGTTTGCCTAGAGCAGTGAATCTCAAAGTGTAGTTCCAGGGCCAGCAGGCAGTGCAGCACCTGGGCATGCAGATTCCACCCCTGAGCTACTGAATTTGAAACTCTGGAGGTAAGGCCATGCGCTCTGTGCTTTAACAAGCCCTGCAGGTGACTCTGATGCACACAGAATTTTGAGGGCCACTGGCTCAGAGCCTGTCCTATCCGGCAGACCCTCCCTCATCCTATTGCCCACTAAGCTCTCTTCTCTGATGTGCCTTATTCTCCTCGGCCCAGGTGCAGCAGGAGAAACCACCACAGGGTGAAGATAGTAGAAGAGTGATTGGCAAACTGTAAAGCTCTGTAGCAACAGGAGGTGGGATGGTGAACAAGGGCTTGGGGTGGAGACCAGGGAATTGCTGATGAAGTTTGGCCAGTGAAAGTGAGGGATCACCTTAAGGAACTTCCCCAGGACAGCCATCTGTGCATCTGAGAAACTCAAGCCGGATTGTGTTGAGTGAGGAGGTAGAAATATAGAGACAGAAGTCTATTGAAGAGGGCTCAAGCCCTGGCTGGGATCCCACAGGGTGTGTGTTTCTGAGCCATGAGGTGCCACTAGGTAAGTGAGCTTACCTAGTCCCCTGTCTCAGCATCTCCTCTCTTTGGGTCAACATACTCAAGATGCATCTCTTAGACTAGTTCATCTCTGCCCCCCAGGTAAGCCTGTGGCAGGGGTGAGGACCCTCGGGGAATCTATAGGTGAAGCCTGAAGCTGTCCTCCCTCCACAGCTAGACATTTCTTGAAGCCCCATTCCCTATTTTTCTCCCTAGTACCTGTCACCATCTGAAATACCATATTTATTCTGTTTCCTTCCACTAGAATATGAGCTCCATGAAGGCATGGATTTTTTTTCACTACATTATTTACTGCTCAATCCCCAGTGCCTAGGACAGTGCTTGGCAGATAGTAGGCATTCAATAAATATTTTTTGAAAGAAAATGAATTAACCTTAAAATTCACTCAGATCTTAAGCTTTACTCCATGATATATCAGCATTAGTATGATAATGATTTTCCCCCCAAATACTTAAAAATCAATGCCTCATATCTTTCACAAAGCTGGGGCTTCAGATGCCAACACATATTACAGCCCCAGGTTGAGAAACACGGTGTGTGTGTGTGGGGGGGGGGGGTAGGTATTATGAGATGTCTCCCAGGTCCAGTGAGAGAGGGTGAGGCTATAAGGGTCAAGACCTCTTTGTGAAGGGAGAGCCAGTTTTCACAGGCTTATTTCTCCATGCCTCAGCCAGATCAGTGTTTCTGGGAGGTAGAAGTACAGGAAAGTTATAACCAAGTGTCAAGACAATGTACTTGTCAGCAAATTGTCAACCCAGTGAGTGCCTGGCTCCCAGTGGGTGTTCAATAACATTTGCAAAATCTCTATTTGAATCTGAACTAGAATGAATCTTGATGAACAACATATTCGGGGGACAGTTCTAGGAAGACTTTGTTCTCCTTGACCTCAGGACTGGGCGCTTAGTCCCTTTGTCTCCCCAGTGCCTGGCAGTGCCTACTCCCAAGACCCTCAATGAATGCTTGATGAATGAAAAATACAGTTTTTGTTTTCATTGATTTTCCCAGACATTAAATTATATTTCAGGTCTCGTGGCTGAAAATCTTTCTAAAATGCATATGGAAGTCATTTTACTGAACTTCCTTGCATCTTCCTGTGGAGTACAGAATCTTGCAAATGTTCATCAGCAAGTACCCCAACGATCCCTGACCATGTGTCATTGTGGGAGGCGGAGGGGACAGAAGAGAGTTAAGAGGCTGAATTTGTCTAAACCCCAAAAATCATGAGGTTTAAAGAATTCTCTTTTTCCTTGAAACTCAGGTTTATGTAGTGTTAGAATTTGAAGGGAATTAAAGGCATCTAGCTCCACAGTCTAATTTTACAAATGGAGAAACTATGGCTCAGAGAGGGGAACACCCACTTCAACATTTTTCTAATTTGTCCATAAGGTTTGTTTATTGAAATCCTATTTTATACATAGTACTGTCTTTAACGACTGCAGAGTAGGAAGGGAAAGCAAATCCAGAATTGTCCCCATCCATTGTATCATGATGATAATAATAAAAAAGTTTCCATTTTTTAGAACCTGTGATATACCAAGCATTGGATAAGTGGCTTACATGCATTACCACAAGTAATTCTTACAAAAGCCTTATAAAATGGATTTCTGTGTTAGGCCTCTTTGGGTTGCTCATGACAGAAACCCAACTCAAACCAGCTTATGAAAAAAGGGAATTATTGAAAATACCAGGAGCTGTCTTGCTTCAGCATAGGCTGGATCCATGTACTCAGACAATATTGTGAGAAATCCCCCTCTCCCTCTATCTCCTCTATGTTGGCTTCATTCCCTAGTGTGTTTTCTCCATGTGATAAGAAAGATGACCCCAGTAACTCTGGCTCCTTACAGCTTGTAATGATCCTTACAGCTTGTAATTTCAGAAGAAGGGAGCCCAGTTTGGACCCAATACCACATCAGTCCCCCTCAAGAGACTTGATTGACCTTCTTTGGGTCATGTGAACCTGTCTACACCAGTCATTGTGTCTAGGAGAAGTGGATACTTTGATTAGTCACTCCATATCGTGGGGGAGGAGAGGTTCTTTTATCAGTGGAATGAAGAGGGGGCAATTTGTACCCCCATTTTACATATGACAAAACTGAGACCCAGAGAAATCAAGTAACTGCTCAAGGCCATAGGGCCAGTAATGGGTAGAGCTGGGACTTAAATGCAAATTATCTGTCTCCAAAATACATAGTTTAATCACCAGACCAGGTATATCAGTCAGTCAAAAGGGGTGCTGATGCAAAGCACCAAAAATCTGTTGAATTTTAGAAAGGGTATTTATTTGGGGTAAAAGCTTGCAGTTACAAGGCCCTAAAGAGTCCAGCTCAAGGTTGGTTTCTCACCCAAAGTCATTTGCCACATGTTAAAGCAAGATGGCAATGTCTCTGAGGGTTCAGCCTTCCTCTTTCCTCTTAAGGCTCTGTGGTCCCAGCTCCTTCTGATCTATAGGCTGGAGGGCTCATCTCTCTTCCTGGATCTTTCTCAGCGCTGTAAACTATCAGGCAAATGGCTCATCTCTCTGCCGTGTCTATGGAGCTGTCTCTCTTCCTCTCTGTATCTTCTCCTGTGTATACACTTCTGTGTGTTTCCTTGATTGTCTGTTTATTTAGCCCACAAAGGGGGTGGGAACTCAAACTGAGTTATACTCTACTGAAGTGGTCGAATCAACACTTTAATCTTAAAATAATTTAATCAAAGGCATTTCAGCTGAATCTATTGCAATCAAAGGGTATCACATCCAGAGGAACAGACCAGTTTACAAACATAATCAATATCTCTTTTAGGAATTCATAAATAATATCAAACTGCCACACCAGGTTCTTAAATTTACTATGATTAGTGCTCAGTTTCAAGTATGTGGCAAGCAATGTGCTGCTTTTAGTAGTTGAATTGCCAAAGGTATTAAATGATTTATTTTACTTTTTAAAATAGAAATCAGAATTAATGAAAATTACCCCTCTAACAATGTCATCTTTATTTTCTTGAGGGTCTTTACTGGCCCTCAAGCCATTTTATTTTAAGGATTTTGTACAATCTTAGGTGTAGCTAGCACAACTCCTGCTTAAGAGGATATTGTCACCCATGCTGAGTGTCTCCAAGCAGAAAATTATGGGGCACTGTTGCAGCTAGCAATAAAGCTTTCCCCATTACAAGGCAGAATGGATAAGTACCCTAAGAAATATACAGGGTATTTTAGGAAAATTAGTAGGTATGACAAATCAGTTCAATGACACTGTGGATTATAAGAAAACAAATTCAATTAAAGCCATTTCTAGAGTCCAGTGATGAAGACTAGAAAGACAATGAATGCCCTAAAAATCCAAACCAGTAAGTTTATATGAATTACTCTAAAACGACATGCAAATCCTTTTTTTTTTTTTTTATTACAAATCTCTAATGGGAAAAAAAAGATGAATAAATGGAGCTTCTGGCTGGAAAAATTCAACACAGTAAATGGCAAATTTGTTCTGGGATTAAAAAAAAAAAAGCTCACCCAATCTTGAGCCATGTTAATAGTCTGCTCTAGCAGGAGTGAGGTGAAAATCCTGTTCTTTTCGGAGCTGCTCGGACTATGCTCTGAGGGAAAACCAAACAAACTAGAACATGTCTGGGAGGTGTGCTACACTGACAACAGGTCTGGAGACCATGTCATACAGAAATTAAGCAGGTTTAATGTGGATATTAGAGAACTAGGGGTGTTTCCAATGGGTAAGAGAAGAATTAGAGGCAGGGTTGAAAGGCTGTGATATGGAAAAAGTATTAGATTTGTTCTGTCAGGCAACCATGTGTGAAAATTACAGAAAGCGAGAGTTTGGTTCAAACAAGGTAGCAACTTTCTGAAAGTCAGAATGTCATTGATTTAAATTAAAGAATCTAGTGAAGCAGGCAGAGCAGATGACATTATCACTCCTAACAAAGATATGAGGCAAAGGTCCAGCGAGTAAAAACAACTTGTTTGTAATCACCCAGGAGGTACACATGAGACTGTGGACTCCCCCCACTGCTGTGTCCACAGCCCCAGGCCCCAGGCTACTCCTGGACCCAGCGTTGTGCTTCAAGAGATGCAGGAAACAGGTGCAAACAGCCAGCCCTTCTCTCCCAGCGAGATAGTAACAGGAAAGATACCAGTGTCAAAAGATGATAAACAACTCTGACTACCCTGTGGAGAGAAGGATCAGGCAAGGAGCAGTGATTTCCCATGGGAAAGTAATGATTTCTGACAGGAAACAAGGATTTCTGTTAGGAGAGCAGGAATTTTTGACAGGAGACCAGGGAATTTTGACAGGAGAGGGAATTTTGACATGAGAGCAGTGGTTTATGACAGGAAAAAATAAGTTTCTGGCAGAAAATTGTTTCTGACAGGATTTTAGTGGATTTCTGACAAGAGAACAAGGATTTCTGAAGAGAGTGGTGATTTTCCTTAGGACAGTGATTTCTAAAAGGAGAGTAGTAATTTCTGACAGGAAAACGGTGATTGCTGATAGCAGAGCAGGGGTTCCTGACAGAACATTAGTGTCGATTACATAGGATAGCAGTGATTTCTAACAAGAGATCTTTGACAAGAATGTGAATTTCTCTTAGGAAGGACAAAAGGCAGCAATACAGAACAAACTGGAAAACAACAGGGAGGAATCAGAGTCCCTCAGGAAGTAGCTGTTGTTCCTGGGTGTGGAGGGAGGTTCATCAGTAATAAGAACAAGTGGGTCAGGGGGAGGCTCAAATTGGGCAGATCTTGGATCAAGGGTTTCATTTGGTAGTGGGGGGTGCAATGGCTAAAGGGAGCATATCTCAGAGATTTATACAATAGGTATGAGCATAAATGACTAGGGAATGCATTTCCATCAGGAGACTGAAAGTAAAATAAGGAAGAGAGAAACTGGCCCTTCTTCAATCCCCTAAACCCAGAAATAAGAGAGCATTAGTTTTGATTCAGGAAATTCTGATGAAAGCTTTTGCCCTCTCAACTTATAACATATTCTTGGCAAGGGGGGCAGGATAGGAGAGAAGTGATTTCTCTAAAGCTGTAGCCCTTAAGTTATCCAGGGGCCAAATCCTAGCATGCTTGGAGAGAAGGCAGCATTGTGGTAGAGAGGAAAATGTAATGAGGGAGGGTGAGGTATCAGTAAGGGGCCCCGACAGAAAGAGTAAGCCAGCAAAATCCTGCTTCCCTTTGTTCATAATCACCGCCCACACCCCTGAGAAACCCAGCTTCAATCATTTGGATCCTTTTCCTTCAGGTGGTTTGGTTTACTGTGAGCAAGAGCTCAGCAGTGCCCAAAGCAGGACGTGTCTCTGAGGGGGAGGAAATCTTTCTCTCTCAGGCTGATCTCACCCAGGCACCACGTCCACCGTGTGACTGGATTCCTGCGGGCACTGAGCGCCAGGAGAATTCTAATTGTGCAGCTCCCCAGAGCAGCTGCAGTGTCCTGAGCCAGGCGCTCCAGACTTACACTTCCGACCGGATGTGGGGCTCAGCGCTGCTCTTCACACTCAGCCCCACAGGCCAGCGACAGTGAGGAACACAGAAGCCCTCCCGCCCCAGACTCACCGTTTGTTCTCTTTGGGAGTCCTTACCACTCACTTCCTACAGGCCCAGGGAGCATGGTCTTTTCTTTCTAGCTGCCAGCACCCAGCCTCCTCCCCTTTGGAGAACCCTTGACCTCCAGAATGGATTCAGAGGAGCGCACTGACTTCTCTAGCACCCCACCCCTCCTAGCGTCTTGGGGCTAATGTCAACTGGGAAATAGACAAGATCGATACCGAGGAAAAGCGGGTTCTTGCCTGATACGTTTCATTAATGACCAATTCCTGAGACATCTGGATTTCAAAGAAAAGGTTTGCTTGCACATTGCAAAGGAGGACAGTAGCCTAAGGGCCCAAAAACTGCCTCCTGGAACTGCAGTAATCCTGGTAGCTTTATAATATCCTGGTTTAGCAGTTTATGCTAATGAGTAATCTGGGTGGAGCTGACTCAGGTTCCTTCATTAATAAACATTAAGGGGCTGAATAGGATGGGGGTGGGTACAAAAACAGGTGAGTCACAAAATTATTACAATCACAAGACAATCATTATCAGAGATCAAGACATCGGTGGATGGGGGTTACAGAACAAGGGTCAGTTACAAGGTTTTTCTTATTGATTTCAAATAAGTGGGCAAATGATTACAACTTCAATAGAAATGTTCATATACAAGGATAAGCTCAATCTGGAATAATCACCATAATAGCAGGTAGAAATGACTATATACAAAGGTAAGACTTGTCTGGAATAATCATCACAAGACAGTTTTTAGTTGGATATGACCATATACAAAGGGTGTGGTTGGTTTAGCCAGTGTCAGTAATTTCAGATATTAACCTTTGGCTATTTTATAAAATACTGGAAATAAAAGGCATCTATATAATGGTTGAGTCATCATAATTATTTGTTAATTCTTGATCCTCGGTTACAAGGTGGCTTAAAAAATTACAGATGAGAAGCAGATTTGAGATTTTTTAAAATCTCAAAATAGTAGCATATATTCCGTCTATATTGATATGAAATTTGTAAATGAGTCTCAAACCTGAGCAAGCATTAGAATCACCTGGAGGGCTTGTTAAAACTCAGGCCTGCCCCTAGAATTTCTGATTTAGTAGGTCTGAGGTGATACCAGAGAGTTTGCATTCTGAGAAATTCTAGAACCATTTTAAGAGACCCACCCAGACCAAAGCCCTTTTCTGCGTTCCTGTCTACGGAGGTAGGAGAAATTGCTCACGTCTTCATCAGTGATTCTTTTTCTTTAATTTCTTGGGTCACTGCTCATTCACCACCTTCCCAGGGAGAGCAGTATGTGAACTAGTAAGCCTTTCAGAGGCTCCAGACTAATCCCTTTCTGTAAAGACTTACAAGGTCTTACTAGCTAGGTGACTTCAGGCAAGTTGCTTAACATCTCTAAGCCTTAATTACCTTATCTGTAAAATGGGCATAAAAATGCCTCCTTCTTCATATAGCTACTGAGATGACTACATGAGATAATATATATAAAGTATCTGGCACCTAGGAGGCTTCATAAATTCTGTCCCCTTATTTGTCCTCACTGGGGGAAAGCAGTGCCCTTGAGAGCAGGGCTGCAGCAGTAAGGCTCACCCAGCTGAGGTTTCTGGGTGGAGACTAAAATACCATAGGAGCTATACTTGCTGTTTCAGGTGGTTTTCTGCACCAGGGCACCATGAGCGCTAGCACCCAGCCCTTCCTGCTGGGGAGAGAAAGAATGGCCCTTCTAAAGCTAGGGTTTATCCTCCCCCACAGTAGGAACCGGCTCCCCGCCCCCTCCTGCTAGTCATTGGAGGCCTTGGCGAGGTGGAGAACAGCTGCCGATGTGATGGGTTCCACTTTTCTCATCAAAGGGCTCCTTGAGTTGGGGCTAGTCTGCCTGCATCCCAGTTCTCAGCAACCACTACTCTTGCCTGCAGGTGTCCTGCTTGGGCAATTGCTTAGGCCCTTTAAATCCCAGGGCCCCAAAAGAGGGTCTCTAATACTATAGACAAAAGGCCAGGCAGTTTTTTCCCCTCAAGCAGGAAAAGACTAAAAAATGGAGTTCAAAGTCCCAGCCATCTTGAGACCCCTGTGCCTCAGCAGTAGTTCAGGTGGGAAGGGGACTTCCTGGGCAGGACTGCCTTGATTGCCAACCCCTCTCTGTCTTCATTTCCATCTCACTAGTTGGTAAAACATGAGAGAGGATTATACCTCTAGGAATTAATCTGTGTCCTTCCCTTTCACTCTGCTCTCTCTGGTACCCACGGGCACCCAGTCCACACTGAAGCAGAAATACAGTAACCACAGCAGGACCAGCCACAAAGGCTCTGAGTGTGCTTGTAGAGCCAGAATTTTCTCCGCCAAGGACAGGAAAGAACCAGGGCTAGGGGAAACAGGAAGAGGCTGCTGGGCCTGGGGAGGAGGGTGTGAGACACCTGAGTCCTTGAAGCGGCAGGGGTTGAGAGCGGACCCCCACTGAGCAACAGTCCTGGACACTTGAAGGCCTGGAACAGTGAATGGGGGCTTAGGGGCCTTGGGCAGGAATGTGGCCAGGAGAGAAAAGCCTCACCTCCAACAAGGGATACCCGGAAGACAACCAGGTGGGAATTTCTCTATAGGGTAGAGCAGTGGTTCCCTCCACACTGGGATGGGTTTGACTGTGGTCAAAACGCTCCCCTCAGATGAGGGAATTTTCAATGGAAGAATCCTTTAGAAAAAGCTG